>MU185600.1:24401-45282 GCA_016904865.1 Pissodes strobi | reverse complement strand
AATTTTGAAGTCGATTTAAGTTTTAAGATTCGATTTTTCAAAACACTAAACTAGAGTGTCTGATGTGGTACAGACAGGAAACAGCTGCACTAAATATATTATAAACTTATTTCAAATTTGCGATTGTTCGTTCACTTATGCCAGTGCAACGAAGTAAAAAATGTACTAAAATTGACACGTATGTTGCTTACATACGTGTCAATTTTAGTACAATTTAGACTTCGTTGCCCTGGAATAAGTGAACGAACAAAAGCAATTTTGAAATAAGTTTATATCACAATTAAAATAAAAAAATTAATATAAAAATATTGCTTGAAAAATAGGAAATATGCATGATTTGTCGTTTTATGATCCTTCGAGCCATATTAGGTAAAATTGAATATGTTGAGGATCGAAATATAAAGTAAAATGAAATTTTGATGCCGATTTCAGTTTTAAGATTTCATTCCCCAAAATAGTGACCTAGGATGTCTGATGTAGTACAGACAGGGCCCGGTTGCACTAAATGTACTATAATAGTTATTTATGCAACAAGAAGTGACACTTTTTTATGAATAGGAATATTCATGGACAATCCCATGAATAAAAAATTGTACTTTGCACATGAGTAGCATACAATTTTTTTTCTGCTACCGAAAAAAGTATGAAAAAATAAAAATATTAAATCACTTTACGCACTAGTGCTTAAAATATTGTATTTTATGCACTGCACTAAATGTCAATAAATATGTCATATTTATTTTACGCACTAGTGCGTAAAGAAATTTATTTTACGCACTGCATTAAAAAGATATATTTTACGAATATTTGCGGGTGAATAAAGTGAGTATTTACGCACGGTAATAGAAAAAAAATATATTACAAGGCTGCGTTTGTTCGTTTACTTATGCCAGTGCAACGAAGTGACAATTGTACTAAAATTGGCACAAGTGTAAACCGAGGTGTACTCCCATGTGAAAATATTGTTTGAGAAAATGGGTTATGGATATGTTATGTTAAGGTTTTTCGAGCCGAATTAACAAAACTAAATATGTTGAAGCTCGTAGAATGAAATTTTGCTGCCGATTTAAATTTTAAGATTCCATTCATAACACAGTGAGCTAGAATGTCTGATGCAGTACGGACTGGACACAGTTGCACTAAATATACTATAAACTTAACTGAAGGCTGCGTTTGTACGTATACGTATGCAAATACGGCAAAGTCACATTTGTACTAAAATCTAACAGCCTCACCATATCTAAAAAAAACTTATGCCAAAGTTTGTTATTTCGCGTATTATGTCAGTACGTGGAAGGACAAATTGTACTAAACTTGAAACATACGTGAACCATTACAAATAATTCTTGAGAAGTACGAGGTGTATTTGGATGCATCACTTTACGGTCCTATGAGCAGGCTTTACCAGACTTAGAAAAATTGTCATTTAAAATTTTAAGATTCAATATGCCGAAAGACTGAACTAGAATATCCGATGTAATATTAAAAAAAAGGAAATGGTTGCGGTAAACTCGTTGTAATGATTCATTTGTTCGTTATTATGCAGTGACATGAAAAGAAAATATTGCTAAAATTGTCACATATGAACAACAAATTGTATTAAGACATACGAGATGCACTGGGATAAATTATGTTATGGTCCTCCGAACCGGATTAAATCAAATCAGAAAGATTGGCCCTATAATACTGAGTAAGTAATAAATTTTGGTGTCACCATGAATGTTAACAAAATGGGTAAGTGTATTTATTGTGATATTTGTGACTAAGGTAAGAAATAGTTGCATTGAATTAATTATTAACTTATTTTAGAGTTTAGTTTGTTCGATCGCTTATAATAGTACCACGAAGAAAAAATTATACTATAATTAACTCGCATATACTTAACCTAGGTCCGTGAAGTTAGCCCCCAAAGTATGTTTTTTTCCTTGAAAATTTCAGGATGATTAGTGTTTTTTAGTGCTTCAAAAAGTTTCGTTAGTGCTTCGTTTGTTTTCGAGCTATTCAATTTCATTTTATTTCTAAGTCAGCCCCCAAAGTGTTTAGGATAGGGTCAAATTTGGCGTCATTCTTTAGTGCTTCGTTAGTGTTTTTAGTGGTTCAAGAAGTTTCGTTAGTGCTTTTTTGGTTTACGAGATATTCAAGATTTTAAATTCAAGGTCAGCCCTCAAACTGCTAAGAATTGGGTCAACTTTAGAGTCATTCTTTAGTGCTTCGTTAGTGCTTTTTAGTGCTCTAAAAGTTTCGTTATTGCTTTTATAGTTTACGAGGTTATCAAGGTTTTATATTCAAGGTCAGCCCCCAAAACCGTTTAGGATCGGGTCAAATTTAGTGTCGTTCTTTAGTGCTTTGTTAGTGCTTTTTAGTGCTTCAAGGAGTTTTATTAGTGCTTCTTTTGTTTTCGAGATATTCAATTTTATTTTATTTCAGGGTCAGCCCCCAAAGTGTTTAGGATTGGGTCAAATTTGGCGTCATTCTTTAGTGCTTTTTAGTGCTTCACGAAGTTTCGTAGGTGCTTTTTTGGTTTACGAGATATACAAGATACAAGTCATTCTTTTGTGCCTCGTTAGTGCTTTTTAGTGGTTCAAAAAGTTTCGTTAGTGCTTTTATAGTTTACGAGATATTGAAGATTTTATATTCAAGGTCAGCCCTCAAAGTGTTTCAGATCGGGTCAAATTTAGTGTGTTTCTTTAGTGCTTCGTTAGTGCTCCTTTTGTTGTCGAGATATTCAATTTCATTGTATTTCAAGGTCAGCCCCTCAAAGTGTTTAGGATTGGGTCAAATTTGGCGTCATTCTTTAGTGCTTTTTAGTGCTTCAAGAAGTTTCGTTAGTGTTTTTTTAGTTTACGAGATATTCAAGATTAAGATACACATTAAATATTTACATGTAGAAGCTGCACCAATAATAGGTAGTAGTCATTGTGCAGGAATTTAAAATCCTGAATATCTCGTAAACTATAAAAGCAATAACAAAACTTTATGAAGCACTAACAAGCACTAATGAAGCACTAAAGAATGACACTAAATTTGACCCGATCCTAAACACTTTGGGGGCTGACCTTGAATATAAAATCTTAAATATCTCGTAAACTATAAAAGCACTAACGAAACTCTTTGAAACACTAACGAAAACTCTTTGAGGCACTAAAGAATGACACTAAATTAGACCCAATCCTAAATACTTTGGGAGCTGACCTTAAAAATAAAATCTTGAATATCTCTTAAACTATAAAAGCACTAAAAAAACTTTTTGAAGCACTAAAAAGCACTAACGAAGCACTAAAGAATTAGTCTAAATTTGACCCAATCTTAAACACTTTGGGAGCTGGCCTTGAATATAAAATCTTGAATATCTCGTAAACTATAAAAGCACCAGCAAACTTTTTAAAGCACTAAAAAGCACTAACGAAGCACTAAAGAATGACACTAAAATTGACCCGATCCTTAACACTTTGGGGGCTGACCGTGAATTTAAAATCTTGAATATCTCGTAAAATAAAAAAGCACTAACGAAACTTCTTGAAGCACCAAAAACACTGAAGAATGACGCCAAATTTGACCAAATCCTAAATATTTTGGGGGCTGACCTTGAAATAAAATAAAATTGAATATCTCGAAAACAAAAGAAGCACTAACGAAACTTTTTGAAGCACTAAAAAGCACTAACGAAGCACAAACCATCCTGAAATTTTCAATAAAAAAAACATACTTTGGGGACTGACCTAGAAATAAAATAAAATTGAATATCTCGAAAAGAAAAGAAGCACTAACGGAACTTTTTGAAGCACTAAAAAGCTCTAACGCAGCACTAAACATCTTGAAATTTTCAAGAAAAAACAAACATATTTTTGGGGCTAACTTCACGGAACTCCTGTACCTGTACCTATTCGCTTATGCTAGTAACACGAAGGGAAAATTGTACTAAAATTGATACAAAAGTAAACCTTCGAAAAAAAATTCTTAAACAAGTTGAGGTGCATTTGAATGCTTCACTTCATGGTCCTTCGAGCCAAATTGAATGAAAATGGAAATATGGATGATTGAAACATGGAATAGAACACAATTTCTCTATTTTAATTTAACTTCTTTTTATGTCCAGCACACACACAAAAGGAAAATCCTATACCACTCAACGAGCGGTGCGTGTGCGGAGAAGACGGTGCACGTTGGACTTGAAGCGCTGTAGGATGTAGTTTTCAGGAAAGACGTTACTCGGAAGTCCATTCCAGAGCGAGGCAGTCCTCTAGACCAAGGAGTCTGCAACAGCGACGTCCTAGGTATTCGCAACTGATGTTGATGAGCAGCTTATGTCTGACAAGTGTTTCTGTTTGGCACAACTCTGAACGGAATCATAAGTGCCAGCTCGTTAGAACACCTTCCGTAGTAGTATCGATAGTAAAGAGATCGGTTCACCAACTTTCTTCAATGTTCGAGGCTATCAAGATCTTTAGTCAACTCTGGGTCAACCAAGATGTACTGCTCTCCTCTGTATGGAATCTAATATCTTGAGCAAGTGTTTGGTTGCCGAGCTCTACACATGGGAACAGTATTCTAGAGATGGTCTTATCTGGGTCTTACAGAGCAGTAAGAGTTGATGAGGTGTATACAACTTTTTTGCTCTATAGCGTGCTCCTAGCTTTTGTGCTGCTACCTTGGCGATTTTGGCGACGTGATTACGCCAAGATATGTTGTTTTCTACTTTGATGCCTAACAGGCTTATGGATAAGGCCACAGTCAATGTTTCTCCTGTCATTGATAAGTCAGGTCCTGCGGTGTTTGCTTTTTTGAGAAGACAACTGCTCGAGTCTTTCCTGCGTTAAACTGGACATTGCTTTCCTCACCCCATTTCACGATGGCGTTCATATCCTCATTGATGGTAGCAATCTGATTTTCTCGCCCGCGTTGGGAACGAGCAGCGGTCATTGGAGTCCGCGACATGAATGAGGATATAAGAGTGCTGTCGTCTGCAAAGCTGTAAATAAAATTGTTTGTTCTGTCTAAGAGATCATTGATATAGAGCGGAAATAGTGCGAGGGATAATATACACCCTTGAGGAACTCCGACATTGATTTTAATTTCCTCCGAGAGATGTCCATCAATACCAACTCGGATGCTTCGATTCCTTAAGAAATTGGAAAACCATAGAAGCAGTGCTGGTGGTAGTCCGCTTGGTGTCAAGTTGCTTAACGATCCGTTAGGCCATACCCTATCAAATGCTTTGGATATGTCGAGAGCCACTGCACGAGATTCGCCGTAACTCTCTAAGGCTTTGGTCCACATGTAGGTCAGGAGATCTTCGGTTGATCTGTGCTTGCGGAAGCTATAATGGCGATCGCTTATGATGCCTAATGATTGGAGATATTTTAAGAGCTGTTCGTTGAACAATTTCTGCATGACTTTGGACATGATGGGAATTAAGGCAATTGGACGGTAGTAATTTGGAATCGTTTTTTACCTTTCTAACCAAAAGGATCTTGATCCGTTAGGACAGTTGAGAAGCTTGTTCTGGATCTGCTCACGTCAATGGTCCGCTTACACTGGTTCCTAGTCGTGCTAAATATATTCCGATTTTCGGCTGTCGGATCTCGGCGCCATTTGCGGTAGGCGGCATTTTTAGCATTGACCGCTCCTGAGCAGTTTTTTCCAAACCATGTTACTGTGTGAGATACGTTTCATAGAAGAAGGGAGGAAAGCCTCCGTACCAGCTAGAATAACTTGAGCTATCTCATCAGCAGATTCAGAGGTGTTTTGATTCCTAGAGCAGACATCTTTCCAAAGAAAAGAAAGACAAAACTCGCGAGGATCACGCCACGTTGCACATTTATGGTGCCAAACCTTTCGAGGTACTACTTGTGGCTCCTGTGCTTGGATAGCAAGTTCACAGGTTGTGGTCTGATGAGCCTAATGTACCCAAAGGTTGAATTAGCCTTATTAATATATTTGGTACACATGTAGACGGCTTGGAAAAATACAATGTATATTCGGATACATCGTTTTATGGTTCCTCGAACCGGACTAAGTCGAACTTGAGAAATCAATCTTAAAATGTTAAGGTTCAATTGAAATTTAGAATAGAAATAGAATAATTTTTTAAGGTTCGATATCTCAACTGGCTGAACCAGAAGAATGTCTAATGCAGTAATTGCTAAAATAAGGTATTAAGGGTGCGTTCGTTCGTTCACTGGTTACCAGGGCAATGAAGACAAAATGGTGATAAATTACATGAAAAACTAAAACATTCATTTGGTTTAATCATTTCATGGCTTTTCGAACCAGAATAAGTAGAACCGATCCAAGTTATTTTTAGCAAAAGACTAAACTGAACAAATATAACGAGGTACATACCTACATTTAGCATGCAAATTAGATATTTCACTTAAAATTTCGTGTCCCATTTCAATACATTTACAGTATCGGTTGAGGTTATAGATTTATCATCTCGGCAATTGGAAAGTTTTTGCGGAACGCATATCGCAGATACATCAAAAACTAATGAATATTCTTGTTGCAAGTGAGCAGCGAGCAATACAAATTAATTTTTTGTTTTTAAAAACGCAATATTCTCGAGGTATTTACGAGCAGTAATAATAGTTGTCGAGCCATATTCCTTTGAATTTTCGTTCGTGTAAAATTAACGAAATTATGCAAAACATTGCTCATAGATGAAATTGGGTTTCAGCTTTGTCGCTGCGAAGATAATAATTGGCAGAGGCGTAACATTACATTCTGATAAACGCGTGCATTTTGAGTAAATTACTTGAAATATTGTACCAATAATCTGTTTCCAAAAATATAAACCTTTTTCATCGTTTATCATTCAGCTTTTAGTAAATCTGTTAAATTTTACAGCCATTTTTTTTTTCATTTATAATGTCATTCCGATCACATAGACCAAGGGTTTTCAATCTTTTTTGGTGACGGAACCCTTTAAAAAAAACAAATTTTTAAGGGAACCCTAAACCCTAAACTAAAAGCAAAACCAGTTATATGTGTATTGTTTATTAATAATCATACAAAAAAAGGTAGATACAGTAAGTAGTAAGTCAGTGAGCAAATGATAAAACTAAGCTCATTTAATGGGAGCCATGAAATTGTTTTTCATTCCTCATCAACTGGGTAATCTCAGGCTTGATAGGAGAAAGTTGAATTATCATGTCTGGTTCAGCATCCAGTCTATTGCAATATTATGTTTTTGTAGCCGTATATGCTGAAAATCCCGTTTCACACAAGTACGTTGTTGGGAAGGGCAGAACAACTTTCAAAACCTCTGTGGCAAGTTGTGGATATTCATCACGAACCCTGCACCAAAAATCATTCAGTCAAATGGTTTTGAATAATGATTCCATGCTTGTATCCGATGTCATTTCTAAAAAATATTCATAGATCTGATTTGACATATTTTCAGGCTTCTGCAGTTTGGATCAAAAAAGGTTTTGATCCATGAGTTTATTTTCAGTTGTATATTCTGTTCTTCAGGAAAGTAAGATTCAAAAGTCGCTCGCAGATCATTGAGATATTGCGCCAATTCAACAAATGTTTCATTTTGAAATATTTCTGTATCACTAAGACTAAGATGACTAAGGAACTCACTTAGCAATGAAAAGCTTTGTGGAACACCGGGGCTCCGCGGAGCACACTTTGAGTCACGCTGACTTAGGTTATATCTTCTGGCATTAAATGATATACAGTGGCTAGATAAATAAAGCGGAAAGTTGCTTGAAATGCATAAAACTCACAAAAATATTAACCTGCAAGCTTCATCACCTTAACGCCTTGGACCTTTCCTGGTATATATAGAAAACTTCAATTGTATGGAGGTCGCAGTGTCAGAAAGATCCTCTAGGTTAAAGGCTTGCGAAGGAGAAATTATTTTCTCTAAACGAAAATATCTTCAAAGTTGATACTAGGACACTAGGACACTCAATTCTGAGGGGTCAGTTGAAAACTATAAGAAGGTCTGGTCAAATTGCATCAAAAATTATTTGCAAGCTGGGATTCGGTGAGCCTCGCTAATTTTAGGTTAATTTGGGTTTTGGTTAATAACATACTAGTATGGATCATAATAACGCTCTGACTGTTAGCGCGTCATTTCCTAAGATTGCGTTTGTGTACTATCATGCATTGATGTTATGACGTTCATTATGGGTAATTAAGGCTTAGTAGGGAATAATTTTGATCAGTTTTAGTCTGGGTGAGATTCAACATGGTGAGGTTCCAGGCTACGCAGACGACCTAGTAGTAATAATAAAGGGCAAAAATGAGGGCGTAATTTCAAACCGCATGCAAAATGCCCTAAACATAATGAAGAATTGGGGCGAAGGGGAGGGATACTCCCTAAATTCTAGCAAAACCATTCTTGTCTCGTTTACAAAAAGAAGCCCATTCTACACGGAACACAGTTAACTTTTCTCACCGAGGTTAAATATTTAGGGATCACACTGGATCGCACATCTAGAAAACACCATCTTTAAAGCCACATCGGTAATATGGACATGCCGCAAACTAGTTTGCAAGATATGGGGCCTAAAACCAAAAATGGTATATTGAATCAACCAAACAATAATAAAGCCTACGGTCATCTATGCCTCGCTGGTATGGTGGCCAAAAACACAGCAGGTCACCGCTCGGACCAAACTTAATAAAGTGCAACGACCATGACGGAACTGCAGTCTGATCACCTGCCAGTAATGTTCAAGACCATACACCAGCCAGCCCTCGCAGCATCTAGAGTCACGTACAACTACAGGAACGCCGACTGGATAACCTTCAGGAGAGAAATCAAGGCGGAGTTAAGGATAAATCGCGACCTGGACACCCCTGCAAAGATAGAGGAAGCCATAGAAGACATCACCAGGACAATAAGCGTCGCCAAGGAGCACCACGTCCCCACGAACACCGAACCTAAAGCATGGCAAGCCGCAGCAACACATCCAAGATCAGATCGGGAGAAGAAACCAACTCCGCAGGACACACGTGACGCGAACGACAGGAGGAATGCGAAATAACACGAGCCATGCTGGATTCTTACAACAACGAGGAATGGAACAAACAGAATTACAGCCACTAGCCGTGAAAACAACATATGGAAGCACATCAAGAGAGTGAAGAGCAGCAAGACCCCATGGACAGTCCCACCGATCAAAGTGACGAGAGACGGCGTGGAAAGCATCATCACAGACAAGGCAGAGAAGGCGGTGGCATTCATGGAATACATCGCCACCATCAGCAGCCTAACAGAGAATCTATCTGACGACAGGGCACGAAGAAGAGTGCAAAGGACAACAAACGAGATCGAAGCGCTGCCGCCACAGGACACGGACAGCCCGGGAACTAAAGAGGATCGTCAGGAGAGCCAGGCCATACAAAGCACCAGTACCGGACGAAGTAATCATGAAGGATGCCAAGTTCCTGCCAAAGAAAGCCCTTGTCAAGCTGACATACATCATCCACGCCTCCATCAGACTACACTACTACCTGAGGACATGGAAAACAGCCAGGATCATCGTCATCCTAGGAAAAATATACGAAAAACTGCTCAACAAGAGGATCAACGCGGAGCTCCAAACACCAGGAACCATCATCCCGGAACAATTCGGATTCCAGCAGGGGAAATCGACAGCCATGCAATTTGCCAGGATAGTAGACCACGCAATGAGAGCAAACAATACCAAGAAGACGACAACAGCGGCACTCCTGGATCTAGAGAAGGCATACGACACAGTATAGAGAGAAGCCATGGCCACCAAGATGCACGAAGCAGGAATAGCGCCGAAAATCACGATGACCTTTATGAGCTTTTAAAGGACAGGCCAACAACAACACTGATGTTGATCCCGTTGGGGACAGCATCAAGGACGAGGACAATAAGGCAGAGACTCCCCCAAGGAAGCGTGATATCGCCGACGCTGTTCAATATCTACGTCACGTACCAAGGAAACAGGACAACCAGATAGCACTCTTCGCAGACGACGTAGCAGTATACACATCATCCACGCAGCAGATGGCAGCAACGCAACGAATAGAAATACACGCCAGGATGATAGCGGAGTACTTCAAGAAGTGGAAGTTGAAGATAAACGAGACCAAAACGCAGCTAATCAACTTCAACCAGAGGCACAGGAGAGAACGGACACACATCACGATCAATGGGACACGGATCGAGGACACGGACACCGTCAAGTACCTAGGAGTCACACTGGACAAGAAGCTGACGTTCAAGGACCACATACAAGGAACCAGGAGAAAATCAGGAATAGCAGCCAGCGCAATCTTCCCATACATCTCGCCGCAGTCAAGACTGGACAAGGACATCAAGATCAGACTGTACAATACATACATTAGGCTAATCATCATGTACGCCGCGCCGTGCCGTGCCGGTTTGGAGCTCCGCCGCGAAGACCAACCAGGAGAAGCTACACACGCACTACTACTACGAGGACACTGTAAAGAGAATACGGGTCAAGACCGCTAGAACGGAGACTGCAGGAGCAAGCGACGAAATTCTTCAGGTACACAACGAGGACACAGGCACTAACCAGGAACATAGGAACGATGACCATAGAAGAAATGCCATTCAGGAAAATCCACAAAATGATCCACGAGGTAATGCTATAAAAATCAGGAACAAGGAATAGGATACTAGGACGCCCCCCACCAGGAAGGACTGCATGAAGCCGAAGAACACAAAAAGTGCAGTGTTAGAATAATCATTTAGAATTAAAATATCATGTCATTTATTTAGTTATCTTAGGTTTAGGTGGACGCTTGTTAGGTACCACCTTAGTCGGTAGTATATTGGTAGTTATTTGTAAATATGTATGTATATGTTGTTAAGTTTGTATTAGGTTTAGGTCAAAAATCAAGTATCTTAAGGCATCTCTTTATAAATAAATAAATAAAGTGCAAAGGCTAATATGCCTGGGAATAACAGAAGCAATGTCAACGTGCCCCACCGCAGCCTTAGAGGTACTGCTGAGCATGCCTCCTCTCATCTCAGTGTGAAGGGGGAGGCGCTTATTAGTGCCCACAGGCTATTCCAAATAGGCAAACTCAGGCCTGAATATTTGACTGGTCACCAGCACATATTTGAAGAAATAAAACTGGAAAATGGCAGCACACAAAGTGACCAAATTACAGTCATGTTGGACCTAGACGTCCCATTCGCAGTGGTTATTGACGACTGCCAATCATGAGAGAGTAAAAAACTATCTCAGGCCGATAGCGCATCGCTGTGATTCATAGATGGTTCAAAACTAGCGAAGGGAGCAGGATTGGGCATTTCAGGTCCAAACTGTAAGCTTTCCAAACCGCTATGCAAATATGTAGCCATCTTCCAACAAGTGCTTGCCATAAAAATATGTGCAGAAGAGTGCCTCACACAAGGACTTCACAGAAAGTACATCTACATATTTTTAGAGAGCCAGCCAATCTAAAAACTCTAAAGCTTTCAAGTGCTTGTCAAAGCTTGTCTGGGAATGTAAGCAAACCCTAAAACAGACTGCCTTGCAAAAGAAGGAACTGGAACACTATATTACGGTCCAGAGCCTCACTGTTGTCTTATGAAGAGCCACATCACCGACGAATTAAACAAATGAGAAAAAGACCAACTGTCGTCCTACTGGAGAAACACCCCAGGACTAAGACAGGCGAAAATGTTTATCACCATCTCTGCGAAAAGAGCAGAACAACTCTTAGATATGAACAGAGCAGATATTAGAACTGTCGCCGGACTGCTCACTGGGCACTGCCCGGTAAATTATCACCACCACCCAGCAGAAGACGACCAAGGCAGATGAAACTGCAGAAGATCTACTCTGCCAATGTTCAACCCAGCTCTACAAAAGGCTCAAGTCCCTTGAAGGGGTACAGCTATCACCTCAAGAAGTGAGCTTTGTTTGGAAGAAGCCTACGTCTCTTGGACATAAATTAAGTTGTAGAGTCTTGCACAAAATATCTGTAAAGGCAGCAGTGCCGGGCGGCTGAAACTAGCTGAAACGACTCCCTAGCAATCTACAATCAAAATTAATCCATATTAGACCTAAATTGCCCATAATGAACGTCATAATAAACCATCTAGTTTCGGTTAGTTTGCTTATGATGAAGTACATATAATAATTAGCGCCTCGACTACTATGACTGCGTTTTCGTACTGTATTTCATGATCAAATGCGTTAAACTCCCGACATGTGAAATTTAGTCCAAATTGACTTAAAATAATCACACTTATCCCAGGCAAAGCCTTAATTACCCAAAGCGAAAGCTCGGCATACCTCAATACCTAGCTTCGGTTAGCACGTCGGCTTTATTTGGGTATTGTGAGACATAACTGTGAGCTAGTGTTAGCGAAATCTAGCCTAGATAAACTCAAACTAATCCACAATAATTCTTAATTTACTAAAACGAACCAAAATTATAAAAAGGAGGTGAATGTGCTTGTGGACCACATACCAGAAGTGAAACTTCATCGGCACAAAAGAGAAACGGATAATAGCTTACAGGTGAGCAAAGTGTATATGTTCATCGTAGAGAGGACGCGCATACCGCACGCTTGCCGACAAGTTTTAAACTAAATTATATTGGAAGCGTCGTTGCACGTTGGTATGTGGCTCGGTCTTTTTTAATATCGGGGCGATCACAATCAGGATCGATCCCCGCCAAACGAACTAATATAAGATACAGATAACAAAAGAGCATTGCGACAAAAGCCTTCATATATTTAATTTACCACCCCTAAAAATATTTTTATTTTATGTAAAGTTGCTGACACGAATGGTAGAACATAGCATACATTTTACTTTTATGCAAATTCACTAAAAAGAATGGTAGATACGCAAATTCCAGCTCGTTCACGGATTGATTCTTGTCAGAGAAAGATAGGCGAGTTCGGCGCGGATGACATGGAAAAGACGAAGATAAAAGATGGCTATTCCATGGGGTGAAAGCAAAATTCGCTTCGCCGTGTCATCGTGTAACTCTTCTGTTTTTGCCAACGTTATATCTCTCTTTCTACTTCGGTTACAGGCTGTTTCCGTTACATTTTCGTAACACGTTCACCAGCTTACAGTTCAGGTACAGCATAAAGAAGTTTCACTAAAAGTTTTAAAAAATTACTCAAACGACAAAGTCAGGATCTTGAAACCTTTGACATGTAACCCAAAGTTGTAGCTTTGCACTACCTATGTTTACAACTAAACTGCTGATCAATTCCCAAACCAATATATATTTACCAAAAGATGAATTAGCATACTCAAGTTTATATAGGGAGGCTTTCACAACTACCTTATAAAATTGGAAAAGTATTGACCAATTAACTTCTTAACTAACCCTGTACCGGAATATATGCTTATTCCGCTACACTAAAATTTAAATTCAATTGCAAATGATTTTCAATATTTAATATTTGAATCGCCAGTGACATCTATTCACGAATGGGTTTATTTCGTGGTGCGAAAAACGATTTTAGAAGCGCTAGTACGATATTTTGTACCTACAGTTTGTGAATTTATCTTACTATAGATTACTATATTTAATATTGGGTATTTCTATTACTTACTTTATAGTGTTAATCACATGTTATAAATTAGCCAATAAAACATCGGCAAACATAATTTCATCCAACGTCTTGAATTTTGAATACGAGATCTTTTATCTTGCGTTGAGACGTTGACGGGTAAGTGATGGTTTTTAATCTTGAAATATTTAATTCATCTTGCAATATATTTAACTAATTCTATCATTTTTAAAATACATAATTAATATTTTTTTATGATTCGTTTAGTCTTATTTGACTAAAGCAAGAATTTAGCATTGTTATATTTCACTTTTAATTAGCTTACATCTTCAATATTTTTTAATTATGGTCGTGATCTTTGTCTCTCATTAATCAAATTCATGTAATTTGAAAGAGGTTTAGTCCAAATTTAGGGAGATCGTAATTATTTTATCGTTCAGTGGTCACGCCCCTTTTTTTACGTATTTTCATTCAAATTGAACAGTATTATTTGGGTTAATTCTCGGAGTAAATTCTATATATACCTGCAAAGGTAGTAAACCAATGTTGTAGCAAAACTTTGCGAAATATTAATTAATTAATTATGTATGGCGTTAGGCGCCAATTTATAATCCAATACTAGTTGTTCGCCACTACTTTTAACAACCATGAATTTTTTTTTTATATAAATGATGTTCGCTTTGAGACCCTTTTTCTACGGTTATTCTTAGGGGGTAGGTTGCTTTCTTACTAGCCGTAATTTTTTGTGCGCGCCAGAGTTCCTAGAGAAAATGCGAACTGAATATGAATACTTAAATATAAATAAATATATAGACAATATATCTTATATATCAGAAATCGCAATGTCTCGCAGACCTCTATCCTGCGATAAATTAAAGAGGAAAGTTAAAAACAAGTTATATATTAACTATATAATTAAACTACAATTATGATTGATGGAATTATTTGAAATGGAGTTTATCTGATGAATAAATTGACTTAGTAATGAAAATTAAAATTAATGTGAAAGATTAAAAAATTTAAAAAGTTAGAATTGGTCTTTACAATATGTTTATCTTCTGACTGGCTAATACTTAGCTTCGTACAATTATTCTGTAACCATTCAATCGTATTGGGACCTCTACTGGAACCGTTTCTGCCTGTTCCCAAGTTAGTAACTGTTGGGTTTATCGAGGACTTATTGGTTCCCTCAGTCAGTATAGCAAGTGGACGAACACCTTCTGTTTGACAAGCAAGGTGTTTTCTTCAACCAGTAGTGTAGGTTTTTAACATGAAAGGAGAAATAGACTAGTCTTAGACACATTAATCATGTGAACATCAGTGACAATGTTACACATAATATGATGAAGCACTCTACAAATTGAAAATTCACTGGTAACAGCAGATATAATCAGAAACTTAAATTACAATGTTAAGTTGAGCAGACAACAAGCAAAAATTATAAATAACTACTGTTACTCAAGATATCCAGTAAAGAAAAACTTTAAAATATAAAATTCATAAGAAAACGATGATTGAAATATAAAATTCAAAAGAAAATAATGGAATGACGTTCCAATTCAGTGACTCTCTCTAAATTTAAATAAAAGGTAGTTTTAAATTTAATAATAGATAGAGAAATACAGGTACAACCTCTAACAACGAGTCTTATGACTCAAATTATGTAATTACTATTACTTTTATTTAGGCTCTTGGGACGTAAACGAAAACAGAGCGCAATTGCGCCCCAATTCAATTAAAGATAAAGATAATATAATCACTATCTCGCATCGAGATAGAAATTTAGATAAATGATAAACCAGATAAATTTGCATATGCGAGATTAACCTCTCTCTCATAAATGCAAAGTAATGTCGGTACATCAGGATTGAGACTAGACATGGCAAGTGCTAATAATTATATGCTTGATGTAACAAATAAATTGAAAATTTAGTTAAATGAGCATGAAAAGAAAAATATTAAAACCAGCAATACTATGAGGGGAAAATTCGGAGAAATTCTACTGAGAATTCAATTTAATACCTTTGCAGGAATATATAGAATTTACTCCTAGAATTAACCCAAATAATACTGTTCAATGAAATGAAAATACGTAAAAAATGTGCGTGACCACTGAACGATAAAATAATTACGCTCTCCCTAAATTTGGACTAAGCATCTTTCAAATTAGATTAATTTGATTAATGAGAGACGCAAATATTCACCAATAAATCGGTATTATTACCCAAAAAGTCACGACCATAATTAAAAAATATTGAAGATGTAAGCTAACTAAAAGTGGAATATAACAATGCTAAATTCTTGCTTTAGTCAAATAAGACTAAACGAATCATAAACAAATATTAATTATGTATTTAAAAATTAAAGAACTAGCTAAATATATGGTAAGATGGATTAAATATTTCAAGATTAAAAACCAACACGTACCCGTCAACGTCTCAACACAAGATAAAAGATCTCGTATTCAAAATTCAAGACGTTGGACAAAATTATGTTTGCCGATAATTTATAACATGTGATTAACACTATAAACTACGTAGCGTCAAGTAATAGAAATACCCAATATTAAATATAGTAATCTATAGTAAAACAAATTCACAAATTGTAGGTATAAAATAGCATACTAGCGCTTCTAAAATCGCTATTCGCACGAAATAAACCCATTCGTGAATAGATGTCACTGGCGACTTAAATATAAATATCGAAAACCATTTACAATTGAACCGAAATTTTAGTGTAGCGGAATGAGCATATATTCCGTTACAACCCAAAGCTATATTTTAGTTGCTTTTATATTTGACTTTGGCTTTTGGCTTTTAGCTTTTGAGCGCATGCTTTCGCACCTTTTTGTGTAAAACGTCCATTGAGACATATCCAAAACCAAAACTTTTTAGAAACAGAAACTTGTACATTCAATGATGTGACCATCTCGAATCCGAGCCTGTATTGATTATTATGATGTAAAAAAACCCTAATGAAAAGGTCCAAATATAAAATTATTACACCAATCAAGCCATGGAATAAACAAACTTTCGACATTTTCCTCGCATTTACCGTCCCTGCCGACGAGAAGCAAGAAATCAACAAATAGCTACAGCAAATTTGGGGAAGTTCAAATTTTCGATCCCGGTAAGGTAGTTGTAAAATCCCTTACATTTTTGACAGATATGCATATTTGTTTGTGCAAATTCAAGTAAGGTCACTAGAGGTTGGTAATGGGGCTCAAAGACTGTGCAGGTTGCTGATGTCTTCGCAGTACAAAAACTTTGAGAAATGCCCACTGATTTCTTACGAATGAGTCAGTATCGAAGAACCCGATCAGTTCCACCAACAAGTCCTACTCATACGTCCTGGAAGACATAATATATGTCGCGTAGTGGCTGGACCATGTTTGGCGTACAATAGATGTGCGTCAAATAGCTAACATGAGAGGTCAAAGGGAGAGTCTCCGGCGCCATAAAACCCGAACCTTTCAGCTAAGGGAATAAACCCCAACATAAAATTCTGGTCCTCCAGGTTGGGGGTTTTTAGGTAAGGTTAGCAACCTGCCTAAGGGAAAACAACCACATGCTCAAAGCACCGGTAGCACAGCCTCGTAACCGGGACAGACTTTACGTATTACGACACACGCGCGAAAAAGGAACAAACCCTACAAGATAAAACAACAAATGAGAATTGCATGCTGGTACATAAAAACCCTCCCTTCGAAAGAACATAAAATAGACATATGTGCACTCTCCGAAACTAGGAAGAAAGGCAAAGGAAAAATAAAACTAAATAACTACACTTTAATATTCACAGTTATGCTTATGTCTGACAATTCGTCAAATCCTGTGTATAGAGATCTGTACAAGATATTGCATTCCGAATATAGGGGGGCCATTGCTTTAAGTAAAAAACAGGCCTATGAACAAATTTCCAAAAGTAGTGTAAGGATATATGGAAAATTATAAATTCTGAAAGAAATGAGCAGCAAATGAAACAGATCAACAATAATATATCAGTTATTGATTTTAATACATATTTCGTATCGGTAGCCTCAGAAATTGTAAAGAATCTTCCTGTCACTGGTGAACTGCAGAGTGCTTTATTGAAGGATATCCCAGACCTGTCACAACCGTTTGTGCTTTTTGCCTGTCACAGAAAGTGATGTCATGAATGCCATTTGGTATCTTAAGTGGTCTAACAGCTGTGATAAATACGATTTGAATACTAATATTCTTAAACAGATAAGCCTGTATTTGGTGAGACCTTTAACTAACTATTTAACATGTGTATTAGTCAGGGTAAATTTCCAGACTCCTTTAAGATGACTAGGGTAGTCCCTATATTTAAGAAGGGTGATGCGGACTTAACTGAGTCCAATATCTATAGTTCCTCTATTTGGAAAGATATTTGAGGCCATTATCAAGAGTAATCTAAACTCATATTTTGAAAAATTTTATATCTTACACTTCTCACAGTTTGGCTTCCGTAGGAACCATTCCACGGTTCAAGCAGTTTCCAGGGTTATGGAGGACATAGTCGAGGGCCTTGAAGCAGGTGAGCATGTAGGTTTAACCTTGTGTGATCTGAGCAAGGCGTTCGACTGTGTCTCCCATCAACTTTTACTTGACAAGTTATCACGCCATGGTATCAGAGGGCTTCCCCTGAATCTTTTAAGTTCTTACTTAACATCCAGAACTCAGTGTGTTTGGATGGTGAGATATCCGAAGTATGCCCTGTGGAGAGTGGAGTGTCCCAGGGATCTGTCTTGGGGCCTATACTCTTTTTAGTGTATATTAATGATCTGTTTGCACACCTTTTAACTGGCAAGAGTGTCTGCTATGCGGATGATACAACATTTGCATGCAGAGCTAAATCCCGGGAGAGTCTGAGGAGTGGAATGAATGAGAGTAAAATTAGAGTTGAGAGTTGGTTTACCCAAAATGGCCATAGTGTTAATGTTCTGGGACTGAGCTTAGACGATCATCTAAATTGGAGTGCACATGCCTCATCCCTGATGGGTAGACTCTCGTCCTCGCTTTTTTTGATCAGAAAGCTGAGGGTAATGGTGAGCAGTCACTCACTTTTGACTGTTTACTAATGTTCCATTCTCACATGTCCTATGAAGTTGTCTCGTGGGGTCAGTCTTTCTATGCTTCATCTATATTTAAAACAGAAGAGGGCTGTCTGCTTGGTTGCTGATGCTGGTTTTCGGGACCATTGTAAACCACACTTTAATAATTTGAAAATAATGACATTAGGGTCATTGTAGATATTTCACCAACTTTTGGATATCCATAAAAATAAACATAAATTTAAGTTAAAGTCATCGTATCACGATTATACAACCCGTTCGGCAGAACTAATGGGACCTCCCGATTAAAGAAATCGTCACAAAATTTTTTACAACTCATTTTTATGACGCTCTCCCAGTGTTGGTTAAAAAACTTTCGTCTAACGTGTTTAAAGCTCATATTAAAGGCTACCTCATAAAACACTCGTTTTACTCCGTTAATGAGTACATGGATGCAATCTCGAGTCCGGAATTGAATGTGCTTCTTAACTGAATACTTTTTCGTTGTTATTTCTTTTAATTAATTGTATTGTTTTTATACCATAAACCAAAGAACTTAAACTTTATCTTACACTCTAGGTAAGTCGTCCTTTACATACTATATGTGTTAGGTTAGATTAGTCTTAAGTATCCCATACAAACAAACTCCAATCGGAGCTGGACAAAATACCACAAAACGAAAAGTTAATACTACTGGGAGATCTAAACGCTAGAATAGGAAATGAAGAAGGGATTGGAGTGAAATAAAAAGTTTTGTGCACAGAATAAATTGCGAATAAACAACACATTCTTCCCACATAAAAACCAACATAAATACACCTTCTATGATAACAGAAACAAGAAATCAACAATCGATTACATCATCACTCACCGAATGTTCTTGCCGCAACAAATAGTAGACATAAGAGTGCTATCCTCAGCTAACATTGGAACATACTACAGATTAGTCTTTACTCAGACCGATGCAAATAATATTTTGGCTCTTAATCCAATAGTGCAAAATGACAATCCGAACAGAGCATGGAATAAACTGAAATATAACATATACGAAGGTGCAAAAGAAGCCTTAGGAACACGCATGGTAACGCAGAGAGACCGACCTAACAATAAAGACTAGTTCATTACAGAAGATATATTTGCAATACAGAGAATTACCAACACCAGAAAACCGAAACAGGTATACAGAAATAAGGAACATGGTTAACAATAGGATTCGACAAATCAAAGAAGAATACTGGCAGAGGTACAGTAATGACATGGAGGCGGATATGTACGGGACACAAAAACATATCTGGAAATTATTAAGGGGCATGAAACGAGAGACAAATGAAAAAATACAACTAAAACAATTACAGCAAGAACGTGGGAAACATATTTTAGAAATTTATACGCACACATAGAAAATCCAGTGGAAATACAAGAAACCACAGAAAATGATCCCCCAGAAGAACACACCCAAATCACGGAAGAGCAAGTAAGAGAGACAGTGAGGAAACTCAAAAACAGGAAATCTCCAAATCAAGATAAAATATCGGAGGAGCTAATAAAATACGGAGGAACTGCAATCACAGAAGAATACACTAAACTGTTTAATATCATATTTAAATACAGCAAAATCACAAGCGCCGGGATTCTGGAAGATGAAGTGAGAAAACAAGTCAATAAAGCTGCCGCCATATCAGGACATCTAAAATATCCAATCTGGAAAAACAAACATCTAAGCAGAGATTGCAAATCAAAAATATACAAAGTAATGTGTATGGCCCGTGATGATATATGGTGCGGAAACCAGAGCCGAAACATCAGTAACAAAGAGGATCCTAAGAACAATTGAGATGAAGACCCTAAGAGCAATAACGGGAGACACACTAAACGATAGGCAAAGAAACACAAACATAAGAGAAAAGTGCCAAACCGACGACGTGGTCAGATTGATAAAGAAAAGAAGAAGAGAATGGAACCAGCGTGTCAACCGAATGAGTCCCGACAGAACAGCCAAGATAGTACGAAACAACACACCATATGGAAGAAGACCTATAGGACGACCACCGAAACGATGGCAAGACAGACGAAACTTTGCAAGAATTGCTAGTAAGAAACCGGAACCATATAAAGAGGAAGAAGAAGAAGAAGAAATTCAAGTAACCTCTTGTTAAAGATTGGATGCCTATTAATCAAATATCAATGAGTTTTAGTGAGCTTGGGTTACTTAGGTTTAGCGTAGCTTAGTTTAATTTTAGTCAATTTTAGGATTATTGCGGCTACCATAGCTTGGTTTGGGTTAACATGGGGTTTGAGTCGGTTTAAGTTTGAAT
>MU185600.1:0-18745 GCA_016904865.1 Pissodes strobi | reverse complement strand
TGTAGGGATCGGTTCTTAAGGAAACTGGCCAGCCAGCTGCAGAGAGAGGCGGGCAGTCATGTGTATTAGTCAGGGTAAATTTCCAGACTCCTTTAAGATGACTAGGGTAGTCCCTATATTTAAGAAGGATGATGCGGGCTTAACTGAGAATTATCGTCCAATATCTATAGCTCCTCTATGTGGAAAGATATTTGAGGCCATTATTAAGAGTAATCTAAACTCATATTTTGAAAAATTTAATATCTTACGCTCCTCACAGTTTGGCTTCCGTGGGAACCATTCCACGGTTCAAGCAGTTTCCAGGATTATGGAGGACATAGTCGAGGGCCTTGAAGCAAGTGAGCATGTAGGTTTAACCTTGTGTGATCTGAGCAAGGCGTTCGACTGTGTCTCCCATCAAGTTTTACTTGACAAGTTATCACGCTATGGTATCAGAGGGCTTCCCCTGAATCTTACTTAACATCCAGAACTCAGTGTGTGACTTTGGATGGTGAGCTTTCTGAACTATGCCCTGTGGAGAGTGGAGTGTCCCAGGGATCTGTCTTGGGGCCTATACTCTTTTTAGTGTATATTAATGATCTGTTTGCACACCTTTTACCTGGCAAGAGTGTCTGCTATGCGGATGATACAACATTTGCATGCAGAGCTAAATCTCGGAGTCTGAGGAGTGGAATGAATGAGAGTAAATTTAGAGTTGAGAGTTGGTTTACCCAAAATTGTTTAAAACTTAATAAGGATAAGACCCAGGAAATAATTTTTTCTAACACAACTGGCAGTGCCTATGGCCTTAGTGTTAATGTCCTGGGACTGCGCTTAGACGATAATCTGAATAGGAGTGCACATGCCTCATCTCTGATGGGTAGGCTCTCGTCCTCGCTTTTTTGATCAGAAAGCTGAGGGTAATGGTGAGCAGTCACTCACTTTTGACTGTTTACTATTCTTTGTTCCATTCTCACATATCCTATGGAGTTGTCTTGTGGGGTCAGTCTTCCTATGCTTCATCTATATTTAAAACTGAAGAAGGCTGTCTGCTTGGTTGCTGATGCTGGTTTTCGGGACCATTGTATACCACACTTTAATAATTTGGAAATAATGACATTAGCGTCATTGTACATATTTCACCAACTTTTGGATATCCATAAAAATAAACATAAATTTAAGTTAAAGTCGTCGTATCACGATTATACAACCCGTTCGGCAGAACTAATGGGACCACCCGATTAAAGAAATCGTCACAAAATTTTGTGCAACTCATTTTTATGACGCTCTCCCAGTGTTGGTTAAAAAACTTTCGTCTAACGTGTTTAAAGCTCATATTAAAGGCTACCTCATAAAACACTCGTTTTACTCCGTTAATGAGTACATGGATGCAATCTCGAGTCCGGAATTGAATGTGCTTCTTAACTGAATACTTTTTCGTTGTTATTTCTTTTAATTAATTGTATTGTTTTTATACCATAAACCAAAGAACTTAAACTTTATCTTACAATCTAGGTAAGTCGTCCTTTACATACTATATGTGTTAGGTTAGATTAGTCTTAAGTATCCCATACAAACAAACTCCAATCGGAGCTGGACAAAATACCACAAAACGAAAAGTTAATACTACTGGGAGATCTAAACGCTAGAATAGGAAATGAAGAAGGGATTGGAGTGAAATAAAAAGTTTTGTGCACAGAATAAATTGCGAATAAACAACACATTCTCACCACATAAAAACCAACATAAATACACCTTCTATGATAACAGAAACAAGAAATCAACAATCGATTACATCATCACTCACCGAATGTTCTTGCCGCAACAAATAGTAGACATAAGAGTGCTATCCTCAGCTAACATTGGAACAGACCACAGATTAGTCTTTACTCAGACCGATGCAAATAACATTTTGGCTCTTAATCCAATAGTGCAAAATGACAATCCGAACAGAGCATGGAATAAACTGAAATATAACATATACGAAGGTGCAAAAGAAGCCTTAGGAACACGCATGGTAACGCAGAGAGACCGACCTAACAATAAAGACTAGTTCATTACAGAAGTCAACAACATCATAAAAGAAGAAAATATATTTGCAATACAGAAAATTACCAACACCAGAAAACCGAAACAGGTATACAGAAATAAGGAACATGGTTAACAATAGGATTCGACAAATCAAAGAAGAATACTGGCAGAGGTGCAGTAATGACATGGAGGCGGATATGTACGGGACACAAAAACATATCTGGAAATTATTAAGGGGCATGAAACGAGAGACAAATGAAAAAATACAACTAAAACAATTACAGCAAGAACGTGGGAAACATATTTTAGAAATTTATACGCACACATAGAAAATCCAGTGGAAATACAAGAAACCACAGAAAATGATCCCCCAGAAGAACACACCCAAATCACGGAAGAGCAAGTAAGAGAGACAGTGAGGAAACTCAAAAACAGGAAATCTCCAAATCAAGATAAAATATCAAAGGAGCTAATAAAATACGGAGGAACTGCAATCACAGAAGAATACACTAAACTGTTTAATATCATATTTAAATACAGCAAAATCACAAGCGCCGGGATGCTGGAAGATGAAGTGAGAAAACAAGTCAATAAAGCTGCCGCAATATCAGGACATCTAAGATATCCAATCTGGAAAAACAAACATCTAAGCATAGATTGCAAATCAAAAATATACAATGTAATGTGTATGGCCCGTGATGATATATGGTGCGGAAACCAGAGCCGAAACATCAGTAACAAAGAGGATCCTAAGAACAATTGAGATGAAGACCCTAAGAGCAATAACGGGAGACACACTGAACGATAGACAAAGAAACACAAACATAAGAGAAAAGTGCCAAACCGACGACGTGGTCAGATTGATAAAGAAAAGAAGAAGAGAATGGAACCAGCGTGTCAACCGAATGAGTCCCGACAGAACAGCCAAGATAGTACGAAACAACACACCACATGGAAGAAGACCTATAGGACGACCACCGAAACGATGGCAAGACAGCTGGCAATCAACCTCGCAAGAATTGCTAGTAAGAAACCGGAACCAAACAGGCGATGCGCCTATATATACAGGGTGTCCGGAAATAGCATCGCCAAATTACAGATGGTGATTCTACATAAGAAAACATGAACATTCTTTCATATAAACATGGGTCCGAAAATGCATGGTTTCCAAGATACAGGGATAACAGATATTAACAAAAAATCAGTTTTTTGTTAATATCTTAAATATGATTTTACTGATTTAGTTGAAATTTGGCAGGGTTATCTGTAGTAATAAGGGGCTCATTTAGCCTTAATTATATTAAAAATATAAAGTCCAGTGGCGTCCCGGAGGGCATCATACTGAATATTATTGACAAAAAAGTGTGCGCCGCTGACTTTTTCAAACACTTTATATTTTTTTCGTATTAAGCAACTAAAAATACAATATTTTTGATTTTAATTGTTTTCGTATCTTGCGTTGTTTTCGATTAAAAAAGTAAAAACCGGTTTATTACATTTCCAAACTTTTTTGATAAAATCGATATTTTTATTTATATCTTAAATATGCTATCACCGATTTTGTTGAAATTTAATAGGGTTATCTGTAGTAACAGGCGGCTCATTTAGAGTTTATTAGATTAAAAATATAATGTCCAGTGGCGTCCCGGAGGCATCATAGGGAATATTATTGACAAAGAAATGTGCGCCACTGACTCTTTTAAATATTTTATATTCTTTTCGTATTGAGCAGCTAAAAATACAACAATTTTGTTTCTTGAATTGTTTTCGTATCTCGCTTCGTTTTCGAGAAAAAAAAATAAGAACCAGTTTATTACATTTCTTTAGGGCACCAAATTCCACATCAAACGCTGTAATAAACTGATTTTATTTTTTTCTCAAAAACGAAGCAAGATACGAAAACAATTTAAGAAACAAAAATGTTGTGTTTTTAGTTGCTTAATACCAAAAAGATATAAAATGTTTAAAAGAGCGCACATTTCTTTGTCAATAATATTCGGTATGATGCCCCCAGGGACGCCACTGGACATTATATTTTTAATCTAATAAACGCTAAATGAGCCGCCTGTAACTACAGACAACCCTATTAAATTTCAACAAAATCGGTGATAGCATATTTAAGATAAAAATAAAAATATCGATTTTATCAAAAAAGTTTGGAAATGTAATAAACCGGTTTTTATTCTTTTAATCGAAAACGATGCAAGATACGAAAACAACTCAAGAATTAAAAATATTGTATTTTTAGTTGCTTAATACGAAAAAAATATAAAGTGTTTGAAAAAGTCAGCGGCGCACACTTTTTTTATCAATAATATTCGGTATGATGCTCTCCTGGACGCCACTGGACTTTATATTTTTAATCTAATTAAGGCTAAATGAGCCCCTTATTACTACAGATAACCCTGCTAAATTTCAACAAAATCAGTAAAATCATATTTATGATATTAACAAAAAACTGATTTTTTATAAAAAGTTTGACACCCTGTATCTTGGAAACTATGCATTTTCGGACCCATGTTCATATGAAAAAATGTTCATGTTTTTTTATGTAGAATCACCCTCTGTAATATGGCGACGCTATTTCCGGACACCCTGTATAAAGAGGAAGAAGAAGAAGAAGAAATTCAAGTAACCTCTTGTTAAAGATTGGATGCCTATTAATCAAATATTAATGAGTTTTAGTGAGCTTGGGTTACTTAGGTTTAGCGTAGCTTAGTTTAATTTTAGTCAATTTTAGGATTATTGCGGCTACCATAGCTTGGTTTGGGTTAACATGGGGTTTGAGTCGGTTTAAGTTTGAATTATATCTGACTAGCATAATATAAATTTTAATAGTTCGAGGATATTGTTTTAAACATCTCCTAATTTTATTTAAAATTTAATTTAGCTTGGGTTAGTTCAAACCAACTCTAATTTGCTTGCGGCTACCATAGCTTGGTTTGGGATAACATGGGGTTTGAGTCGGTTTAAGTTTGAATGATATCTGACTAGCATAATATAAATTTTAATAGTTCGAGGATATTGTTTTAAACATCTCCTAATTTTATTTAAAATTTTATTTAGTTTGGATTAGTTCACTCTCAAAAACTTTTTCGCAGAAGATTAGCTTTCGGTAGTACAGTTGTCGTACATTTTATTTTTTTATTAGATAGTTCTTGGCGAAAAATTCGTTTATAAAAAATTAAATTTTTGAAAATATTTCAGGAACTTTAACAATTTATGATTCGCTGATGACATACCGCTGGTTGGGAAATGGTAATCCGAGTTACGCCGCTGACGATGTCTCTACGAACCCGCAAGAGTTAATTAGTAAACTAATGCGTATGAAAATGGCAACAACAATGCATCTAAGATGTTTTGCGTGTCGGCAGGAAAGCAGTATAACCATAATAATAATTATTGACTGCCCAGGGCTGCCATTATGAACAATATGTCTAGGCTATAAAATCGAGAGATGCGACCAGAGAACCAATAGAAATTATTTGCGTTATGCATAGAAGATGCTCCACTCCCAGATCAGGTGTAAAAGCACGTATATATGCGAATTTTATTGCTAGTGTCGAGCATTCTCGGTCTCGAATTCGAGCTTTTGTTTTTAGTCCGAGGCGCGATCGTAAACCATCCTTTGAACCAGGCTTGGTTGCCCTTTAAAAAATGACGAATATTCAGATCCCGAAGACCACTCCAGAAATCTTAGATCTACAAACTAGAGGTACAAGAAATACCTGAGGAAGGTGCAAATACTAAAACCCATAATGCTTAGTTTGGAAAACAGAAAATTACCCTGAAGTACATGACCAAAATGTGTATAGAGCTGATGATGTTAATATGATTTGAGAAACGAGTGCTAAGATTGTGTTTTGGTATTATGATATATATTAAAAATCAACATTTTAATTGTCGGAAACACATTACTCAGCTCTATTGTAAGGAAAAGAGTAGCAAGAAGAATAAGATAATACAAAATATGGAAACGAAAAAGAACAAGGATCAGAAAAATAAATAGGAGAAAAAAGGATCTGAAGAGACATGTTCACACTATTTTTCGATACAGCGTATAGGCTCGTCTGTCCCATCCCCGGGGCCAGTAAATTTAAACTACATAAACCATGGGTTGGACCTAAATTGTGTCCTGATGATGCTAATAAAGCAAAGGGAACGCTCGTCAAGTGCCAGGCTGATGCTTTACTATTGTAATAATTACTTAAAATAAACATCTTAATGTTAAGAAGTATTATTCGAAGCACAGAACTTAGTGCTATCCTTAGAAGTAGAAAAAAAATGTAGAATAAGAATATGATGATGCAGAACAGAAAAAAAGAAAAACAATGAGAAAGATGAACGGGAGAATAATGCATTCTCAAAGGCGAGTTCAAATTATTTACAGTTAATGTTAAACTATATTATAAAACATGTGTTTAACTGGAGATGTAATCATCGCACCTGATGAAGCTTTGTATTGTGTGGCTTATACTTCCTTTAAAATCAATATTTCGACGTTAGGAAACATCAGTATCAGTATTAGAAGGGATGGCCCCTAGCGGGCCTTGCACCTAGACGACCAATTGAGCCCATTTTGCCCCCAGTGCCCATTAGTGAAACTCCAGGATGTCGATCTTCCTTAAGGAAGGCTGCATCTTCTTCAGGCTGATACGACGCACTGAGTCAGGCTCGATCAGCGTCTCGCGAAAGATTCTGATTCTTGCCCACGCAAAGGCAGGGTATTCCGTAAGTAGATGGCATGGGGTCTTATCGTCCTCCATGCACCATATATACTCGCCCTCCTCTGCAATTCTCAACAGAGTCAGGTACCGCCTAAGCCAACAGTGCCCTGCATTCCTTCCTTGGTAGGTCCATCCACCCCCTGGTGAGATTCTTCGTGGGCCCATGAATCATGAGCCTCGTCTGTCCCATCCCCGGGGCCGTCCGCTATACGTCTTCGGCCCGACCCTCCGTCCAGGCCTCCAAAGCTCTTTCGCGAATATTCTGGGCGATCCCCATACAAGGATCAAGCCCTAAGTATCTACGTGCGGAGCCTTCTCTGGCTAAGACGTCAGCGGCCTCGTTTTCCGATACATCCGAGTGATGTCCCGGTGCCCAGACCAGCGTAACATTTTTGTGCTTTGCAAGTTCAATAAACCAGCTCCTACACTCCCTCCCAACAAGGAGCACGTGCGGACCGACTTCAGCGCCATGAGTGCGGCCTTGCTGTCAGAGTAAAAGAAAATCCACCTACCACCCATAACGATGCCCAGTGAGGTGGATAATTCCCGCCCCAGGGCCTCACAGTACGCACCAGCTCCAGACCTTCTGGACCCGTCTGTAAACCAGACTACTCAATACCACGATTCCATACTTCTCTGCATCCAATCCTCCTTCGTAAGGAAGAGGAAGTTTAGCCCATTGTGGAAACCTATCTCAGAGAGTATTACGTCGCCTGGCATACTCAGGATGGCTAGGTCCCCAGACAAGTCCCGCTATAGACCGCAAAACCATGGTAGAAGCCATTGTCCCTCCACATCATGCAAACTCAATAACGCATCCAGGGCTCTTGTGTAATTTGTCCAGCACTAGTCTGGACGCCTTTTTCACTGATCCTGGCTACTAAACTACCTCTCCGTGCATGAGCATCGGAGTAATCATCGTTCTATAGATTCACAACATAATTCTCAGACCAAGTCCCCAAGCCTCCCAAGCGCCCTGTGGCAAGCCCACAGAGCACTGAGCGCCGCTGCGGTCTTGAGCAGAATCTACTCCAGAAAGTCCAGTTTGAAGTTCAACCAGACCCGCAGATACTTGACGCATTTCTTAGTCGGCGCACGTGATGTTGGCTCCAGCTTCCTTTCTCTGATAAAGATAACATCTCTACTTGCTAGGTAACATTGTCGGACACACAAAATTTATTCTTATCATCAGAAAATGAGGAAAAAGAAGATAATGATGAATAAAAAGAATGAAATGAATAAGTCGAAATAATAAATAGAAGAAGAATGCATTCTGAAAAGCGAGCTCAAGTTAATTTTCGGTGCAGATTGTTACCTCCTGGAATATTTTGACTTATAAAGCACGTGCTAGACAGATTATAATGTATGCAGTTAAAACGAGGGCTGAGAGTACAACAACCAACCGCCTTCCTATGATCAATGTATGATCGAAGGGAAATTGGACAGATTAGAGATGTGTAGGACAACAAAGATATTGTGAGTTAAGCCAGATATAATAAAAAATAATGAAGAAAACATATGATATAGGGAAATTACGAAAATGGTAAAATCCTGAAAGCGGAATATCACCAAACGTGTGTTCGAGCATTGCGCATCCACATTTTAAAATTAAGAAATATTGTGAAAATACGGAATTTAATCTGAATATTAAACGAAGCTGAACACGATGAATACCAAGAAGAGCAGTTTTGATTATTTAAAATACGGGTTAGACCTACAGTTTACCAATAGGTAATGAACAAAGATGATCGAAATGCGTATGAGAGAAATAGGAACAGATCGAGTAGTATCCATATGCATGTATAATCATTGGCAACCAATTTGGGAAAATAATGAAAATAGGAAAACCTAATAGATGCAGGACACTAAAAGATTGGTACGAGACTTGGGCAGAGTTGGTAAGGAACATTATGAAACTCACCAAATAAAATTAACGTTAAAATTAGAAATAGAAGAAGAGGACAAACGAGGAAAACGGAATGTAAAAACGAAGACATTGATTTAATGATTTATTTTTTAGCGCTATTGACATTGTAGTCTAACTATTCCAGGAGACAACAAGCTGTGCTTGCATGTCGCTTTAATATTTATTTGTTTTAAATATCTCCTACAGCTATTCTGTAGTTTTACTTACTTGAGCAAGATGATGATCAAAATGAATATTAAAAAAAAGAAGAGGAGGAAATATATAAAAAATATATTGTAAACTACTAGAAACATTTACACTACAAATTAATTATCACTCTGTCCTAAGTTTAAACTTGAACTAGAAAAATATTTCGTAACGTTCAACATAAATTATAAGCAACGCTAGCGAACAGCGCAGGCAATTATGAACCTTAAAGTTGCAATGGCTAGCAGATTTATTGATATAAATAGTCGAGCGCACCGTAAGTACAGCGAGCTTTTGTCTCTCACCTGTTCCGCTCACCTACTGCAGTCCACAGGGACGTAGTACGTGCTCTAACCATACCCTAATCTTCAGACCCAACTTTGGAAGTGCAGTTCACAGAAGCATATTTCTTGAGGGATACCTACCTAAAAAGTACTAAAGTCGAATCTACGATAGATCTGTCAAAGTTCTAAGTCAAGGGACTTTTTAAGTTAAACGATTATAGTGCCTGAAAGTGTTGAGTGAAATTAAGATAAGCGAAGAAACTTAAATCATTATTTCATGAAATAACCAAACCTAAACATAAACTAAAACACAACACAGCTCTTAAAATACTTTATTATAATACAGGGGCTAAGGCCTATAAACAATTCAAACGATACCTGAACCGAAAGAATATGCGTGTTTTAGTATTCGGGTAAGTTCACTAAGCCTCTGAACACTAGACGTGTGAAATAAGTCTTTGACCAATAGATGTTGATATTGTTTTACCAATGTGCCTTCTTTATTACCTCTTTTCACCTGACGTAGATCGATCCATAATCTGAGCTATATAACCTGCACGCCAACCACGGATAAACTAATCGTGACAATATTCTTATGAACAAGCGTAGGATATTTTGGAATACAACGTGTCATCTTGTCATAAAGCTGGACAATATAAAGCGTGATGGTAAATGAGTGAAATCAAAGAAGATAGAGGAACCATGTGCATGGAAAGAATGGTGAAGAACACACATTGAAAAATGCTGAAGATGGGAAAACTTGTAACCTTAAGGCTGCAAACACGTTGGTACGAGAACTGGACATTATGGGAGACACAGATAAACGAAGGAAACAATAGAATACCTAAATGAAAGATGGCAAATATGAAGGAAAAAATAGGTTGAAGAAGAAGACATTCATAATTGTGACTTAAATTTGTAGTAATATTGGACTGAAACTTACAGCGCAACTGCGCCTGTGAAATCCTGATGTAATTTTTCGTCCTTTTGCTAAGTTTACGATACAAGCTTTGAAATGAATTAGTCTAAGCTCTACGCACATTATTTCTAGAGAGTTCCTAATTATTTTCTTTTATTTGAGATATATGCTTAATTTTGCATTTTGGTGTTGAATCATACTAGATAAAATTACGGGCGGCTTGCCTAGTTTGCCGGAAGTAACCTATCTGCCACTGTCACCTAATGTGATCATCCCTGTTATAAAGTTTGAAATAACGTGGAGAAACCATGTGCGTGGAACGAATGCTGATGAAAGGACATCGAAAAAAGTTGAAGATGTAAAAATCTGATTCCTTAGAGCTGAAAAAACGATTGTGTGAGAATTGGACATTGTGGGAGACACAGATGAAGAAAAGTAAAACCAAAGAGAAAACAGAATAAATAAAGAAGACAAATGGGAAGAAAAAGAATGGATTGAAGAGGAATATACGATAAAGAACGTATACCGGAAAATATTGATAATGGGAAAACCTAATTTCTTAAAGATGCCAAACCGTTGGTAGGAGAATTGGATATTGTATAAGAAATAGATGAAGAGAAATAAAACAAAAAAGAAAACAGAATAAAGAGAAGAAGACAAATATGAAGTAAGGTTGAGTAAGAAGACATTCGCAATTATGATTTAGATCTGCAGTATTATCAGATATATTTTTCTTCTTTTTTCTAAGTTTACGGGAAAACTTTGAAATGCATTAGTCTAAATCTACGTATGTTGTTTTCAGAGGATTACAGGTATTGAGTTAGGATATTTTGGATTCTAAATATGAAGGAATGAATGAATATGAAACACGGGCGGAAGATCCTATGCACATAGGTCACCATTCTGGGCTCTTTGCGCACCCACTTACATACCAATTCAGCTCGGAAGCCCGACCTCCCAAGCCAAGACTCTCAGTTCCCTCAGCTGGATCTTTCTTATGTCGTGCAGGTTCAGTACGCAGCTTCTGAAGTGAATCTCTCCCTAGTCTGGACGCTGGACAGTCGGTCGACGCTGGACAGTCGGTCAGAACATGAGTGGGCGATTCCTCGTTCTCAAGTTCTACCTGCATCCTGAATCTTCTACGAACTGCAGCAGACGCAAATGCCTCTTCAAGCGACAGTGCTCAGTGAAAAATCCTGCCACAAGCTTCATGTCTCTCCTCCTGAAAGCCAGAGAGGCCATCGTCCTATAAGGCGCTGTGTCATACAAGGGTAGCTCAGCCTGTCTCATTACTGGAGTAGTCACCATAGATCCTTGGCCGGACGCATATACAGTAACAGCACCCGTGCTAGTTATACGCCATAGGACGACTGTAATATAAATACTCATTAAATGTACATGCTTTTCATGGTCGTCCTATGGCGTATAGCTCGTACGAATGCTGTTACTGTATATGCGGCCTGGACAGTGATGGCGTCCCGTAGGAGCTATAGTAGGTCTAACCTATTACAGGTTCAGGGCTTATTGGACGGAATGCGGACGATTACGAGCAATTTGCCCAGTTGCAAGCCACTGCTACCTGCAAGACCTATTGTGATCCTCCCAGCCTTTATAACACGTTGTAGAGTTTCCTAGCTCTAATTAGGGTCTGCAACCTTGCTGCTTCCATGTCCTAAATTAATTATACCCATGCGCTTAAACCGCTACCTGACGATATATTTGCAGTGGCGCCAGGCGCGAGATGCCGTCTCCTTTTCTTCTGATTAAAATCTGTGTAGGACCAGATTTAGATATCTATTAAGTCGACAGAGCTGGTTCGGAGACTTACCATCACTGGAACAGTTTTTCACTTACGGGTAAGTAGGTGTATTGTAAGTTTTGCTGAGAGTTTTCGAACAAATTCCTTAGCCAATTTCTATCTCGATGGCTTGATCCGCCATTGCTCCAACCGTAGGCCTAGGCACTTCACAGAAAGGTTCTGTTCATCTCGAGCTATCCCAGTGTCTTTCTCGCTTCGTTTGTAGCCTTTTTGTTCTGAAATTCCAGCTAGAGTCACTTTATTCTGACTGCCTAGCTGATTTACTTTCAGCAAGATGGCGCCGACTAAAGGTCGTCTAAAAAGTGCGGAAGAAAAAAATTAAAAAACGTATCTAAAACGCTGCAAAACGAAAAGCTTCAGCTGTGCTGTATGTATAGTGTGTGGAGAAGCCTTTCACAAGCCCTGTGCGTCAAGAGATTGGTCTGAAAAGCTAAAATTCATAGATAAGACACGCGTTATCTGCTGTCAAGAAAGTGAGGTTAGTGCGAGCAACTAACTAAAAGACGTGCAAATCCAACTGCTGAGAACAATCTTGAGTGAAATGGAAGAGAAAAATAGTATTTTACAGGAAAATGTGGAATTATGGAAGGAAAAGTATGACTCCATTACCTCAAAACATTAAAATTCCAGACATTCCAAAGATTCTCCTCCTCACCCCCCACCCGCCAACGATCCTGCGAAAAAACATGAAGTAAGCGATCCACAAGAAGAAGAAGTCAGAGGAGTGGCAGTAGATGTCACTGTAAATGAACCGATTTGTAATATCCAAATACCAAAACCTGAAACCACAAGGAATTGGCTCAATATCGATATCACAAATAACGAAAAATCTACGTCAAATAATTTAAATTTGCCGCCAAATGATGACAGCGTAAAAGCGGCCAACAACGATGATAGAGAAGACAGAAAATGGACGAAGGTATTAACAAGAAAAATAAATACGAAAGTATGGACCTACCAAACCCAAAAATACCTGAACCACTGAAAGGTACAAATAATAACACCACCGCTTTGAAGCCTGCTCAAAAGATGTCCTTTTTGTTTCTATCGGGACTATCTCCCGAAATTACCAGTGAAATTGTAGTAAAATATTTGAAAGAAAACAATTTACATATGAAGATGTTACCTGTGAAAAGATGAAAACAAGAAAAGAGAGGTACCGTAGCTCTTTTAGGCTTATAGTTCCGCATTATGAAGTAGAAAAATATCTCGATGCAGACCTGTGGCTCACTGGTATAATAATAAACCATTTTCAGAATTTACAGCCCAAAATCAAAACAGGCAGAGAGTGAGCACAATGCATCTGACAGTTCCAGAGAGAAGGAAAGGATCTTGCATATAAATATAGGATCTTTACGAAACATAATAGAATATGTAGAAAGTTTTGCTGCTGACCAGAATATTCAGGTAATGTGCATAACAGAACATTAACTGAATCAAGAAGAAATTAATTGTTTAAATATAATACTTGTCAGAAATGTTTTGGAAACCTGTGATATTTCATTTAAATCTGATTTTAATATAAACAAATGCATTGAGTATTGTTGTACGTATGTAAAATCTTTTAATCTTTGTATTTTAGTTATGTATAGATCGCTCTCGGGTTATTTTGGCACCTTTTTGTCGGCTGGGGGGGAATACTGTTTGAGTTTGGGGAGAGGGGAGAGATTGTACTAGCAGGTGATTTTAATGTCCGTTTTGGTACATCTGAGCTGGAAATGACTCAGCTGTGTGATATGTTAAATAGTTTTTGCCTAAAGCAAGCCATACATGAGGCAACTCGTGAACAAACCTGCCTGGACAATGCCTTCCTGAGCCATGGTGTCGAAGTCATTGTCATCTGGTTCATATTTCTATAAATAGAGATCGAGAGAGGCTCCGAATGGCAGACAGGGTATGTAGACCGGTGTCTCAGAGGGGTTTATTGGCCTTTCATACTATTTTAGATTCAGTAGAATGGGACTTTATCCAAATTAATGATATGAATGTTGATCAGAAGTTTGAGGTGACTATGGGGATCTTGGAGAGGGCATATCTTGAATCATTTCCTGAAAAAATTTATAGAGTAAGATGTGATCACTCTAACAACATAAACTGGTTTAATGAAAATCTCAGGAACATGCGAGAGCATCATAGGTTCCTGAGAGAATTATCTGAACAATATAATCTAATTCCTACGTCAGATGAACTTAACTTGTTTTTTTCAACATTGCTAATAACGTCATAAAAAACATACCTAATGTAGATGAACCTGCAGATAATTTTAATTTTCTGAACACATCAAATATTGGGTGTTTTGACTTCCCAGGGGTTACTTTTATTGAGGTTAGGAGTATTATTGATCACTTAATGAAAAAAAAACAGTAGAGATATATTTGGACTTAATGTAAAAATCCTCAAATCTATTAAACATATCATAATAGTACCTCTTACGAGGTTAACAAATCTTTGCATTAGAGAAAGTGTTTTTCCAAATATATTAAAGAAAGTACTACTGCTTTCGTTAATATATTTGGAGCCAATCTTGAAAAAAAGGGGATAAGTCAAAGCCAGACAATTACAGACCAATATCTTTGCTGTCCATTATATCAAAGGTAGTGGAAAAATGTATAGCATTAAGGTTGATGAAATTTTTTGTATCCAACAATTTGTTTTTTGAAAATCAATTCGGTTTTCGCAAGGATAAGAATACTGTTGCATGGGCATCTTAAATCTTATTAATAGTATAAATGAGGCCTTCCATAATAAGCAGTTTAATACTGTGCTGTTCCGTGATTTGAGTAAAGCTTTTGATTGTGTTGGCCACAATATTCTTCTGGAAAAAGTCTGGAGATAAAAATTATCACAGAACAGTATCAGGTTGATAGCATCCTATCTTGAGAACCGGACACAAGTGGTGGAGGATGCAGGGGTGAGGTCAGCGGAGAAAAACATTGACGTTGGGGTCCCACAAGGGGGACCAATCCTTTTTCTTGTATACATCAATGATTTACCAGCCTCAGAAAAGGACTAAACTCTCTCTGCTAATGACACAACTATGTCCTTCACTGCAGATAGCCTCGAAGAATCATGGAATGGCTCATTAGAGGCTCAGGACAGAGCAGAAAAGTTGTTATGCCCAAACAAATTGCTTCTTAACAAGGATAAAACAAAAAGAATTGTCTTTTCCGAGAGCTTACAGAGGCAGACCAGGGCGGGGAATCGGTGAAGTTTTTGGATGTATACCTGGATCCGGGGCTACAGTGGGGTGCACATATTGGGGCAGTGGCTGGCAAGCAGAACTTATTCCATTTGCACAGCTTGAGAGCCGGTGTTTCAAAAGAGGTTTTAAGAACAGCTTATTATGCTCTATTTCACTCCCATCTTTCCTACGCGATCCTGGTTTGGGGGCACTCCTCCGGTGCCCAGAGGTTGTTTGGCCTTCAGCGAAAAGCTGTAAGATTGATAAGTGGCCTTGCGTATCGATAGGATTGTAGAGGGTCTTTTGGGGACCTGGGGATACTCACCTTGCCTTGTCTGTATGTTCTGGAGAATCTTTTGTTTGTAAAACATAATCAGGGATCAATTAGAATACACGGGGATATTCATGATTATGAAACCCGATCCAGACACGATCGATCTGGTGCCTTCTTATAGGGGGTTGGAGGTGTCAGGATCGCCCAGGGTATTGGTCAAAAATTTTTTTTTAATGTATTACCTCATGATATAAGAAACCTTCCGTATAACAAGGTTAAAGATATAATCAAACATTTGTTACTTCAGAACACTTTTACTCAATACAGCCATGAGTTTTAACAAATTTTAACAGTATGTTTCTACATATAAGCTTTAATTATGCTTATTAGTGTATATTATGTTACTAAATGTAAATCTTAATTGTGTTTAATAGTATATACATATATTGATAGTGATATTTTATGATAAGAAACTGATAGTGTAATTTTTAATGATAATTGTAATAAGTCTATTTTAATTTGACGAATTTAAACATTTCTGTAATGACATGAATAAAATATTGATTGATTGATTGATAATGTCTTATAGTAGCTTATAGTAAACTGTCTGAACGCCGGAGCAGATTGGAATTAGAACTGTCCTGTTGATGATTACCATATTCTTAATATCTTCAGTGCCTTGTCCTATCGCAGTCACTTCTATTTGAAAGACCGGGTATGGAGTTTTGCTCCCATCTCCCTGGTTTATCGTTGAGCCGTTGGTATGCCTCTTTTCTAGTCTTACATTTTTGGTAAGTTCACGAGGAAGTGCAATGGTTTAAAATTTTGAAGAAAATCGTAATACTTTTTTTTAGTAACTGAAACAGCAAACCGGTTAAATTTCTATTAGGCAGATAACAGAGAAAGATGATGATAAAAACGAAGAAAAGAATTGGGAATGCGATAATGAAGAAAAAAAAAGAAGAAGAGGTTGTAAAATTAGACATTTTCAAATATATGATTAGATTGACTGGCTGTTTCAGCGCTATTTTCACCCTGCGTACATAACACCTCTAAATAAATTAAACGTTTCTGACGAATATACCTACTGGCTTTTATTAGTATGGGTTTTATTTATGCCGATTTCAGGTTCAGCTTTTCTTCTTCTTCTTAAGCTCATCAGAAATATTTTGACAATGAAAAGTAGTTTTGTTTGGCATTTGAAAAGGCATGAGTTTCAAATTTACTTTTGGTCGTTATTAGAAAAAGATGAAGGTGAAGACGATCATAAACCGCAATCGATATTTGGATGAATCACCTTGGTTTCTTTATATTTTATATTCCTGCGAGATTTTATCTTCTTCTAAAATTCTCTAGGGCGCTTACTCAAATCACGAAACCACATTGAACTCAACGAGAAACTACCGTCGAGAACGAGACGAGATCGTCTAAACCTAGCCGAGAATCTCGTCCCGTACAACACTACCCGCACATCAGGTGTAGGTACGTATGCGAATTTTATTGCGAGAGCGATATTGAATAGACGCTTCCTAAACATCTTGTCTAACATTGTAGGATGAGTTATTGCCTTGAGGTTATAGGTGTTAAGTGGCCTGTATGGGAGACGAGCTTCTTTAAAATTATGTTTTTCGTTTGAATGTTAACGTAGCGGTATTTCCAAAGTTTTAAATTGTAGTAGACAGGTGCAGCATGTATATCAGAACACTGTAACGGTAGATCTCAAAAGCAAAATAAGTAAACACTTCTTCTGGTGCATCAGCATAATTTTTCCTGGGTAGTGAAAGAGGGTGAGTCGTCACGTGTCAGGTGCATCATGCTCGGCGACATAACGCTCATTCGGTAACTATTTAGATATTTCGCATTTTTCTCAAAAGCCAATGGGAGTGGAAATTTTAGGTTTGACACCTTTTGTAGGCAACACTTGGAGGCAGTCGACGATCAATTATTTTTGGCGATTCATCTTTTCGCTTCCGACTTATTGAGTCAAATGCGCGATTTTACAAAACTGTCGGAAAAAATTAAACAATTTTGTTGAAATTTCCTGGACACAAATTGGCGACAATCTCGGAAAGTGATGAATATTTTGTGGGCGTTTATATGTTTGAAAAAGGGGCCATTTTGAGTCGTTCTAACGCCAAAAAAGTTCCGACGATAGAAAAGCTCGCTAGGGAATTTCTAGAATAAAAACTCTCTATATGCTTTTTTGTTTTGAAAACGTCGGGAAAATAGACTTTTCAGGGAAAATGTAAAAACATCGATTCTTAGGTGAAGCAAATGAAGGTTTTTATGCGTTTCCTGAAAAGCAAATTTTTCCAGAAAAGTCAATTCCTTGATTACAATTTACGCCAAAATTTGTGTTAAAAGACACTGAAAAACTGAATAATTTGTAGCAACCAAATTTTCGTATATTAAAAAGGAGGGATGTAAGCAGAACATGCCAAAAAACCGCACCCATTCCATTGAAAATGCCGAATTTATGATTTTTTTGCTTTTCAGATTGAAAAATCCAATTTAAGCCTACATGCCCGCCATAACAATTTTCAAAAAATTAATCTCAGCTTCGTAAACCCCGTAATCTCAGCTATAGAAAGGTTCTGTAACAATTTTCCGTACGAGATCGAGAAACACGAGAAAATCGAGGTGAAATTGAAAAGCGTAGAAAATGATTAAACATTTTCCAAGTTTTCAATATTTCGCCAATTTTACTAGTCTGACAACTTTGATTTAATGAATTATAGTCTTCAAAGATTTTAACATGACGATCAATCGGCTGAATTATCTTTGAAAGTGGTTTGAAGCTGAAAAATGGGTTAGAATTGGAAAATGTTTATATATTTTGGTCACTCTAGTGGATTTTATGGCAGATTTCGATGCAAAACTTTGCTTTAAGCATATTGATACGTATAGTCTTTGCTATGAGCAAATAGTTTTACTTACCTGAAATCTCACTTAAAACAGTTGGAAGATGGAAAAATCGGCCTGGATCGGAGAATTTGGACATTTTCAAGCGATAGCAGCGATTGACATAAGATAAAAACAAAGAAAAACATCTCCAGGAAACGTTGTTGTTAATCATGAAAGGCTTACTCGAAACAAGCCGACCGTAGCTGATACCGTAGAGCAGCCAACTACAGAAACATCAGCTAGAAATAAAGAGGCGTGTAGAAAAGGAAGAGGCGGATGGTGCCTCGATGGTGACATACCTAGGGAAAGTGGAAAATACCATAGAAAACTCTTGGACACTGGTAAAAGAAGGCAAAAGCAACATTTCATAATGTCGGAAGCTTAAAAGAGGAATTAATGAAAATGTAACAGGCCTATCCATGGCTGCCAACCAGGTAGACAGGAGAAGCTGGATCTTCTCGAGATGCTCGAAAAACTTACAAAGAGCAGAATTGTATCCTTTTTGCACCAGCAT
>MU185599.1:139448-149459 GCA_016904865.1 Pissodes strobi | reverse complement strand
TAGCCCACGACATAGCAATTTTAAAAATACAGCTCATACGAGTGACATTCTTCACTACTAAATGTACCTGTTTTTAGATCATTTAAACAGGAATCGGATCCAATAGTTACCAGAGGACAGATACAAAATATTGAGCAAAAGCTTCCAACACTATTACTTCCCCAATTCTTGGGTGAAACATGGCTTAACGTGTCTCAAGATGTTGCTTTATTAAAGGTGGCATATGCTTATTTAATCTAAACATTATTCCCAAACAAAATTTTTCAAAACACTTTTTTGAATATATGGAAGAATTTAAGCAGCAAAATTAAAAAAAAAATAAAAACTCTAAATACGGAGAAGAAGTAGCAGTTCCAAGGTCTTTGCTTGAAAATAATGCAATATTCCCAATGCTGTCCGTCACCGTCAGAGGGTTCAGATGAGAAACCGTTTGATAAAGCAGTACTAGACTATAAATCAATAAAAAATCTTTTGGCTGCATTACAATAAAAATTCGCCCAAAAGTAAAGAATCAAAAAGTTGCCTCGGGAGTTGAAGATGATACTTATGGCATTTTTCTCAAAATTTTACAAGATAAAGAAAATAATAAAAAAGCCTCAGAGAAGGAATAATACAAAGACAGTACAGGCAGCAGTCAGAAAGTGAAGGCCTTGAACAAGATTTATCGGATGTAGACAATTTTGATCAAGAGAAAGTACAGAACAAAATTTCAGAAACTTTGACATACAGAAATGGGTTATAGTAAAATACACACTGAAACACCATTACGATACTACGTAAAAAATTACCAACGTTCATTCGGCAGTAAAGTTTGTTCGTCGAAGAGAAAAAGCATTTGTGTGGCCAGATGCGGAAAAATATTGTTATATCCTACTAAGCGTGCCGCATTAGTTTTTTTGTGTTAATGAATGAAAATTATTTTTTCGAATACCTTTTGTAGTTCCTAAACGAAATGAAAAATTTTTTGCTTAATTGCATTTCCTTCTTGTGTGCTTAAACGCAGTGACCAAACAAAAGCGGGATAAATGCAATAATATAAACAACCTTTATAATTTCACTAAAATATTTTCTCTACTTTTTAGAAACGTATATTATTTTAGAATAATTAGGTTACCTAATTCCTAATATATTATAGCAAAAATGGTTGCTATAAAGCTGTTGAGTTTTACATGACATCAAATTAAAAGTAAAATTATACGTATGGTGCTCGCATTCACCCCACTTGACCTTATTTGTTTTTTTTTATTTTTTTTTATGGCAATGACACAGACTAAAGGGAGATTCTATGGCACTCGACGAGCGGTGTTTATGCGAAGATATTGATTGACACGGTTGTAATTTGGGCGTCCTGGAAGGGAGTTCCACAGTGATGCAGTGCGCCAGGTCAATAATACCTGTTATTGAGTCGGCATGGGCCAGAAAAAGGACTTCTTGTAAAGCGATGTTCTAGGTGTTTCCAGTTGTACAAAGAACGGGTGCGCTCTTGCCGTCTGTCGTGACTGTCTGACAGGCGTTGTGGGGGGCGGGATGAGGCGGGCTAAATCCTGGAAAAATCTACCGTGAAAATATCTGTAAAACAGGGATATATTGGCCAAGTGTCTGCGATGCTCCAGACTATCCAGATCCCGGGTCAACTCCAGGTCGCCGACGAGACGCACAACTCTCTTCTGAATAAAATCCATCAGCTTTAGCGTGTGCTTCGGTGCGCCACTTCAGATGTGTGAACAAAACTGCAAAACTGTAAATAGGATTGTTGGTTTCTGTCACCAGGTTATTAATATAGATTAGGAACAAGAGTTTTTGTATTGCACCAGGGAGCATACCCGCGTTAATGGTGAATGTTTCTGAGATGTGTTCATCAACTGCAATGTACAGATATTATTTATTACCTTGTACGTATAAAATATGCACAATATTAAAAACACCCCATGGCCTAATCGATAGGCCATGAAATTTGCCCTATTATTTTGAAAACCGTATTAATTTTGGTACATTAAAATCTAGACTAAATTTCATTTCAAAACTCTACACCAAAAGGCTAATACACTCTGAGATAACCCACCTCTGTAAAGTACTATTTCATTGAACCTGATACATTCATTTTTGAGACACCCTATATATGTATATATTTTGAGATACCCTTTATACATGTAAAAGATAAATAGAGTCATAAATTGAAGTCGAGTTTTTGCGAGGTTTTTTGGAGGAGATCCAAAAGGTATTGCTCGAGGACGGAAAATAGAGAGTCAGAAGCCAGCGGAGTGTATGGTTTATTTTGGTAAATTGTTTAGCTTCTATGTTGCAATATTATGTCATTACAAGTCGGTAAAATGAAAGTTACAATATTGTTATTAACCTAATTTTGACCATTATATATTTTATACTCATTGATATTTCATATTTGATGGTATAACGTGTGTATATATTTTGATATTGTTATAAACATAATTTGCACAAATATTTCATCTATTCTATACCGATTGCGTATGCCCAAGAACTGTTTACATTGCAAAAATTTGGAATGACATTCTGTGATTTTAGTCAGTATGCCATTCTATTTTCATACAGTTAATGGTAACATATGATGTATATGATATTGGCATATCGTTTGAGAGGGTAGAAATTATAGGCATACGCATAAAATATTGCAAAATAGAAAAAACAAATTCCGTGTTTTTAAGCAGTATACCGTTGTGTTTTTATTATAATCATGGTATATGTAGATGGAATAACAAATGGCATACCGATCGATAAGGTCCAAGCTTGTCGAAAATATTTAATAAAAGGTGCACTTAAATTTATTTTTAATTTTTTAAGCAGTATGGCTTTCTGTTATTATTATAATCATGGTTATATGTAGGTGGAATAACAAATGGCACACTGATGGATGAGATCTAAAGTTTATAAAAATAGAGAATAGAAAAAGAATTTATGAAAATATAGTTTATTGGAAATCAGTCATATAGATCATAATTATGGAGTAAATTTTTTCCATCACTCCACAATATCTATTTCGAAGTTTGGTTCTTCGTCGCTAACATTTTCCTCTTCTTGTGTGACGTCGATGTCGATTTTATCGTCTTCCTCATCAATGAAGTCGTCATCCTCATCGTCTTCATTATCATCATCATCATCCAAGGCTGCGATCGATTTGCTGTCATCTTGCAAGTCCCTATCATGATTTGTAAATAATCATAGGTATTTCACATTTTAAAGAGGACCTTAAATAATCTGTGTAAATGAGAGTGACGGTTGTCATTTCTTTTTGTATTACCTTAGTAGGTGTATTACGTTCGTTCACCATCCACCGCCGCGGTGAAGGTGCGCAGTAGCAAAAAACGACCACGTGGGCTACTCCATTTTTAAATAGACAGAATAAACAGGTTAGACAGGTTAGACAGGATAGGACAGACAGGATAGACTGGTTAGACAGGACAGGACAGACAGGTTAGGCAGGACAGGTCTCTGATAGACTGGTTAGAGAGGACAGTATAGACAGGTTAGACAGGACAGGTCAGAGACCTGCCTGTCTAACCTGTCTGTCATGTCTTGTCTAACCAGTCTATCAGAGACCTGTCCTGTCTGTCCTGTCCTGTCTAACCAGTCTATCCCGTCTGTGCTATCCTGTCTAACCTGTCTGACCTGTCTATTCTGTCTACTTAAAAATGGCGTAGCCCACGTGGTCGTTTTTTCCTACTGCGCACCTCCACCGCGGCGGTGGATGGTGAACGAACATAATATACCTACTTACCTTCTATAGCATTCGGTTCAATGAAGACTGCATGAACGAATTGCGGAACCTCGTCGCCTTCAAACCAACGGAGGGTGTACGTATTATTCGGCTCTATTAAGGTGCTTGGATTGGACAAGTACGCATTGCTCCACATTATACCAATATGTCGTACGCAATCTGTGTTGTTGGAGTGCTCTATTGCATGGTGGTAGAATGCATGCATCGAACTTCAACAGATTTTTTTTTAAGTTTCGGTGCTATCGAGCATGCTATAGATACAGGTAAACAGATGAACTCGTGCCTCATTTACAGTCGTGCATTTTTAAGTCCGTTTTTTTTTAGATATTTTTAGAGTTTTATTGTGAAAAAAATATGAATTTTCCATCTGTAGAAGTGTTTGATATGTTTCGTCCTTATTTTGAATACCATGGTAATGTAAACTGTTGCCGCTAACATACTTCGTTTCTAGAAAAGTTCAGATTTTAAAGAGACAGAAGGGCAATATTCACTCATATTGAATGAACATAAAGCAAAAAGAGCTTTACAAAAAAGGTCGCGTGTAGCACAGTACACGTGTTAGAAATGATTACCTCTTTACCGAACTGATCTTAATGACATTAAGCTATGGATCCAAATACACTGAGAATATATAATTGAAAATCTGTTATAGTGTAAAACGCGTGAGAGTCTTCTAGAAGTTCGATTCAATCGCAACTCGAACAGTCAAAACTACCGATTCCATAAGAGAGAAATAGTCATACACTTTATCCCTTGCGAGACGAAAATTCCAAAGCGTGTTGTTACGCGGGCTTGAAAAATCACTCTCATGCGGCCAAAGAAGTATTCACGTCAAAAAGAATCGAATTTATCTCGGCCCTAAAAACAATGTAATCAACTATCTTTAATTTAAGAACATTTAGCAAAAAACGGGTTTTAAAATTTAAGATGGCTATTACGCCCCCTGGCGTTCATTTTGAAAATTTAAAAATAATTTCCAACATTTTCTCTTGGCCGCTTTATTCCTTTGGTCAAAATAAGTCTTTACGACAATTACTTTTCGAGATATAGCCGAATGCCATTCTTAGTTTGGGTTAGTAGCTACCCGGAACTAAAAGAAAGGGAAATCGTGTTGTATCACGCAAGAACATGGCATGATGCAGTATCAGAGCTCGTCAAGCAGGAGGCAGTAGGCTTACTGCCTCCTACTTGACGAGCTCTGATAGTGCATCATGCCATGTTCTTGTGGTGCGGGCGACCCTGTTCGATTCTCGTCAGAAACAAAACTTTTTTTTTATTTTTTTAATATGATAAACCCTCACAACTTGTATGCCGTTTTTATTTTAACAAAGTAAATTACTAACTTTAATTATAAACCAAGAGGCATACTGATTAAAAACACGGAATTTTTTTACAATTTTTTATATGGAAAACTCGCCCAACTTGTATGCCCTTTCTTATTTCACCTAGATATACCATGATTATAATAAAAACAAAAAGGCATACTGCTTAAAAACGTGGATTTTTTTTTCGTATTTTGCAACTTCATTATATTTTTTTAATATGACGAACCCGCACAACTCGTATGTCATATTACATATCAACATTTTAGGATACAAACTTAATGTTACAACAAATTTTGCACTGACTAAACTGAATTTTTTTTTCCAATGTAAACAGTACTTGGGCATACGCAATCGGTATGCCATCTTTCCTTAAGCAGTTTTATAACAAGAACTTGAATACTTATCAGCGGCAGCCTGTTTAAAAACGCCGAAAATTTCCTTATTCAAATACAAGTTCACGTGGCCATACCAGCCCTTCGGGCCCACCTTAACGGTATGCCAATGGTTTTCCGAGGAATTTTTATTTTGAATTTCGTTACAAAGCACATGGCAGCCTGACTAAAATCGTACCAAAACACATAGTTTTCGAACAAATGACGAATCATTTTTTAATATGAAGAACCCAGGACGACTCTGATTCATGCATTATTATCATGAAGATATACGGATCATATTGTCCTCTGAAAGGCATACTCAGTAAAATCGTGTCCCAAAATCTGTCACTATCCCCCGGTCTAATATAGTTGATAGTAACAAATTGGCTTTTTATTTGAATTATAGTAATTATAATAAGGCAATTGAAATTATATCTTATTGGATTTTATTGTAACAAATTAGCAATACAAATTTTCTCGTAACAACTTAACATAACATGACTTAAATACCCTACTTTTAAAATGTATGTAGTGATGAGAAAGAAAGTCATGAAAGGCTTGCGGTATTTTAGAGCATTGCCTCTTACCAAAAAAAAAACACTAGATAAGGTTAGAGAACTGAACCTTAGTATCTCTTGACTCGATATTTTAGAAATTTACCTATCGGTAGATTGTCTTTAATATTCTCACTAAGAAAACTAAAGATAATAGAGCAAGAACTAGATATTAGATTCTAGTAGTACCGACACGTTAATAAATCAAATTGATCCTACTAGGAATCAACGATATACTTCTTGCTCGGTATAAGGGAAGCCACCAGACTGGAATCCAGTGCAGGTTAGAAGAGCTAGGTGAATATATCAGCTAGGAAGGTTAGGTTTCACCAAGAAACTCTCTATCCAATAATTAGGATTGGACGGCTAGGAGCCTGTTTAAGGAAGGGATTACCCGGAACAAATGAGCATCGGTTCCTCAGAAAGACCATATTGAAATGATTGATGATTTTTTTTAGTTATGTTAACTAGAAGCACATGGGTCGAAACTACCTTTTAAAATAAAGGAGTTATCACGCCTTTTTCACACGATGTTTCAGCCGCTACTCTAACAAAAGATACGCGTTAACACGCTTTGTAACTTTAACAAAAAAATGCTATCTAGCAAACATCAACCAGCAATTAAAAATTTAATTGCCACAAGGCATCTTCTCGGAGGTAAGTCCAAACGAGAAGAAAACGTCAATTTTAACTTCGTTCCATATATCCTATTTTCATGCACATCTTCGGAAGGCGCTCCCAATCAAGCGGGTCGGAGTACTGTAATCCACTCGTAGTAGTAAGGTTGCGACAATCGATACCACAATTTAATGGATACACAGAGAAAATAGCGATATAATATTCATATATAATTACAGGCTTCGAACCTTTGTTACACTCAACGAAATTTTATTTGAAGTAAGTTTACGCTCACAACCTAAATATTGTATACTGCATGATTTAAATACACTTGTTAAATACCTTTGTTGAAATAAGAATAATTAAAGCTGTATTAAATTTTCAGAAAATACCATATTTTACCTGTTCAAAAATTCGTATATAAAATGGGACGGCAACATGCAATTATTTTCATGTTAAATTGAGAAATTATCAGCTACGAAACGAGCAGATTGGCTTTATTTGGGTTTGAATTAAGTTACCGAAATAAATTGGAAAATATAATAAAATATGAAAAACAATTTAATTAAAAGTTAGATAAATAAAGCAATTATATTACTTGCATTATTAGATTTGTTTTGATATTTCTAAATTACAAAGTTGGAAAATATTCAACCGACATAACAAATATATTTGAAAATATGGATTATAATATAATATATTGGTCGCGTTTCGTAATAATATACACTACGGAATTGTTTCAACATTATGAAGTAAAATTTTTATTTAAAATACAATAAATATATGATTTCAATTTGCATTTTAATTCAGTGAATTAACGACTTATTTATGTCGACATATTTATGTCGACCTATTTATGTCGACCTATTTATGTCGACTTATTTATGTCGACTTATTTATGTCGACTTATTTATGTCGACTTATTTATGTCGACTTATTTATGTCGACTTATTTATGTCGACATATTTATGTCGACATATTTATGTCGACTTATTTATGTCGACTTATTTATGTCGACATATTTATGTCAAGGGGTTGGATCGGCGGTTTTCACGGCGGCGACCCGGGTTGAAATCCGGTCTGTTTTTTTTTAAGGTTATATTTCTAAACAGTTTTTTTCTTGATTTTGGATTAGTCTTAGGTATAGCTTGAGTTAGCACCTGGTTAGTTTCCTCTCGTTTAATCCCGAAGCGAGCGGAGGTTATGCGGGAAGTGAAATATAACTTGTTGCAATACGTGTCCGTACTTTGTTAGCCTCGGGAGTGAAATATTACTTGTTCTAATACGTGGGACCCGGGAGGACGGTGCTCTTGATGCCGGGAGGCAAGCCCGGTGGCGATTTCCAAGGCTCTCTCTAGACTTTAGTATCACCCTTACCGTTGTCATAGAAAAAGCTTATATGACTGTTGCGTACAGTGCCTTTAAAAGCCACTGTACCGTTGCGCGTAATACATCAGCGCCGTCTGTGTGGCGTTGCATCCATCGCGCCATGTCATCGTGATGCAATCAGTTGTTTCCAAGTCTTCTGTGGTCTAGGGGCTGGATTGGTAGCTTTCACGGCGGCGAGCCGAGTTCAAATCCCGTCGGCTTTCTTTTTATTTTTTTAAGCTTATATTATTTCTAAACAGTTTTTTTCTTGATTTTGGGTTTAGCTTGGGTTGGCACCTGGTTAGTTTCTCCTCGTTTAATCCCGGAGCGAGCGGAGGTTATGCGTGAAGTGAAATATTACTTGTAACACGTGCCCGCACTTTGTCAGCACTTTCTACGATATATTTTGCCCACAGTGTTGCCGTTGTGATTTGTTTACTATTTTAGAATTTAATATTTCACTTCACACATGGCCCTCCTCTCGCTTCGCTCGCTACCCAAACTAACCTAAGGTATGTCAAAAATGAAGAAAAAAACTTTACAAAAATAACCTAAAAAAAAACACCGGTGGGATTGGAACCCGGGTCGCGCCTTGTCACAGACAAGACATCTAACCACTCGACCGCCAGAACAGTTGTAACCAATTGTTTGCACTGTAAAGACATAGGTCATGCTGGCAGCGAAGTTTGCCACCGATGTTTATGAGGGGTTCAACAATGGGCAGTCTACTGCTCTCCTATTGCTGGATATTGAGAAGGCGTTTGACAGGGTATGGCACGATGGGCTGCTCTATAAACTGCTGCCAAATTACAGCATGCCGCTGTATGTAGTAGCGCTCATCGAGTCATATCTTGCCGGACGTACCTTCTCAACCAGAAATGGCAATCAAACCTCTGGTAGCAGAAGACTGTTAGCAGGGGTGCCATAGGGTACCGTATTATATTATATAGCAGATATCCCGTCTCATCCTGATACCCGCAAAGCCCTGTTCGCTGACGATACAGCGATCTATTCCCGGAATCCTATAGCTGAAGTAGCAAAATGAAATATTATTGAGCAAATGGACATCCTGGCTCCATAGTACACGAGGTGGAAGATCAACCTCAATCCTAACAAAACGGAACTGATTATAATTTCCCGCAGGAAGAAGAACATTGACTTTACCCTCCTAATATTAGGCAATACAACCATTCTTCCAAAAAATAAAGTAAAATATCTTGGGCTAACTATTGATTCGAAATTAAACTTTATCAAACATATATAAACTGTCGTAGGGAAGAATGAGGACATAAAGAAGGGATTGAGCCTCCTGATTGCAGGAAGGTCGTATTTGAGCCCTGTAAATAAGCTCATACTATATCAAGCAGCAGTGAGACCAGTCCTGATATATGATGCCCCGGTGTGGTGTTCGGTGGCAAAATGCCACAAAAATAAGCTGCAAGTAATACAAAATCAATACTTAAGGGCAGCATTTTCCCTATCCCTAAGGGATCGTGTCCGAACGGAGGACCTGCATGCGTGGGCCAGAATCGAAACCGTCGATGAATATATCGATAACCACGCATGTAGGTTCTTCGAAAGGCAGATCCGAGGATCAATCTTAACCGCAAACATCACCGATACCAGGTATAACCCCGAACGCCGCACCACTTACGGCATTATATATCGGGAAATAACGCTGTTTTACAATCAACTTATGCCCCCGTGATTCCCTAAATCCTTCAGGAATATAATAAAGTCATTAAAACATCATTAAACTCATCGCTATTAGCTATTACATATTTAAAAGCACCTTTTTAATAACTAAAAAGTCATAACTACCGCGGGTAAGCCGCAGCCCACCAGTCAGCTACCCGTGTTCGAACATGGGGGCGTGGCTTGCTTGAAGACTTTTTCGTACTATAAATGCGCAAACACCGCTGAATTTAGCTCACTTGATTTCTGCCTTGGGGAGCGTCGATGTCTCCGCAACTGATACCGCTGGACTTGAACAATATGCCTTGATATCATTACATCCATAC
>MU185599.1:121994-139348 GCA_016904865.1 Pissodes strobi | reverse complement strand
TATATACTCTCTGTTAGATATAGTAAATGTTGTACAGTGTATTCGTCATTTTAAATTCTGATCGCCTGCTCCAATAGAGCATCGCAGGGTTTTACATAGTTTTCCCTGCAGAAACGCCAGGTAATATGGTCACATACTTAAGAATGTACAACATTTTTTCTAGCTATTTCTAATCACGACACTGACAATGACTTTGACGGGGTTGGCCAAGTAAAGATAGCACAATATGCAGTACCACTAACCCTAGAATTAAGTAGGCTTAAAACTAGCCACTCTTAGCACCCAGTGCCCAACTGTTGGCCACGGTGCTGCAGCAACAGCACCAGGCAAAACAACAGTTGTTGTAGTAGTATTTATATATACATTATACTTGGCATGCTTAACCTAGGCTAAGTGATTTAAATATGTAAATGTAAAAAGAAATAAATGTTATGTTATGTTGCATGGGTAAACTAACATTGTTTTACCTATTAACAGTGACAACTTTGTCGGAGTCTGTCAGGCGCCAAGTTGCCATTGTGACTTGCACACAAGACGACCGGTCCAGATAATAAGTACATAAATAAGTCGACATAAATAAGACGACATAAATAAGTCGACATAAATAAGACGACATAAATAAGTCGACATAAATAAGTTGACATAAATATGTCGACATAAATAAGTCGACATAAATAAGTCGACATATATAAGTCGACATAAATATGTCGACATAATAAGTCGACCGGTCGAGTTAAAAAAAATATATAGTCATGATCTTTCAGCGCTTCCGTAAACATCAGTATTACTTTAAAAATAATTTTCATGTAATGCATTAACAAATTGATAGTAAAATATGAATAGCTTTGTTTTCCAAACCACTGATCTCTCTATAGCACTCTTAACAAAAAATGTCTAGCTGCTCTGGACTACATCTTAGAATTTTCTAAAATGCATTACGGTTAAATAATTTTTTTATGAAAACTTTCATTGTGCATGGAATAGATTGATGTATAGGACTCAGTAATACCTACAATATTAAATAATGTCTCTTTGATCGAATTTAAAGGTTTGGGATAGCAAAGGAGATCTCCAAAAATGGCGATATTTGAAAGAAATGGAACGGCACACAAGTATTTCAGGAAGTTCAGAGATCTCTTTACTACTAAATAAACTGCTGAACCTCAAACCGGGAGGGCAAACTCTGTTGAGTGTTTTTGGACATATTTATCTCTAAAACTAAAAAGAAAAATTAGATATGGCTTTCGGCATATGGGGTCCTCTAATTCACTATTGCCACCTCTATACACACCTTTTTTTTATAATACAATATGTTATATACAGGGGGTAGTAAACAAAATACTGCATCTTAATTCTAACAAATTAATACTTTTTAAAAAAATACGTTTAAATTTTTACACATATTGCGAAGATCTATGTACTAAATGTTAAAAAGAGGTCGTGCAATTTTTGAATTAGAAATCACACGAGCCTGTTCTTTACTTTTAATACATAGACTTTAATAATGTATTCACCTTAATTAAAAAGCAATCTATCAAACTATACTATAAGACAAGCCTTGTTCAAATATCTTCTTTATTTTTGGAGATATGAATATTTAAAAATAATCGACGAATTTTGCTTAACTGATTGGTGTGGCCAGCAGTTTATTTAACAGCAATCAAAACGTGACAAAGAAATCAGAAAAAGGAGATTATGGTGATAAATCCAAACTAAATCTTAACGTTAACGATTTTTTTTCAAACCTCAGTATATTTTAATATTTTAATAAACTTTGAGTCTGCATATAAAAGAAAAATGTTGAATATTTTCCCAGTAATTTATAAACACGCTTCTGTCATGAATGTGTTCTTTTAAATTTAATTGGTAAACTGGTCTCGACAAAGTACATATTAATAAAAACTTTTAATTAAAACGGCTATAGCATAAAGCACAACTTCATAGTGAATGGGGCTTCATTTAGCCACGATATAGGAAGTATTTTTAGAGGCAAATTATTAATACCATTTATATTACGCAAACATCTGTGCAGAGCGCTTCTCTTATAATATACTTGATTAATCCGAAAGCTAAACTAATCCAGCAAACATGCTGTGTGCACGATATTTACTCGTGAAATTTAGTGTATCACAGAACCTCACGCAAATAGAAAAAAATCTGTGTTGTAAATAATAATAAATACAACTGAAAATATGTTTTCCAATTATATTTACAAAAAATTTGATATCAATGACGTTTTCAGATGATCAATTTTAATTTATGCCAAACGGTAAAACTCAACTGGAAAACATAACTTTGGCATCAATGCAATTCACAATTTAGGATGGTATGACGCTCTTTTTGCAATCTTGATATTGACATATCAAGCTTGATAATGGCTCAAATGCAACGAAATTAAAGAGAAGCTTACGTCCAAATTTTACAGCAAGTTCGAATATCCCTAAAATAATAAATATGCGGAAACTATAAAAATTAAGCAAAGAAAAAAAATTGGCCAAACGTTTTCATTTTAACTAAAAATGTTCACTCGATATGGGCTCGCCATGTCGCCTAGTCTGTAGCGGTCGAGAAACTACCAAATACGTGACAACTATTTAAAGTTAAATTTCACCTGTTATTCTGCTATTTATAATTTAGATTAATTTTCGTTTACCATGTCAAGAATAAATTTAAAACATTTTAAATGGGGGATGCTTAAATTTTTATTGAATTTCAAGCTGTGGCACACATAAGGATGGTATTATCGTATATATTGATCATAGTATATTATAATATATTAATACTTCTCCAATTAATCCCTGGTAAAAACCAACAATTTACATCTACATCTCGATTTAGGGTCTGTTTTGAGAACATACTTTTATCCTCTCCGGAAAGGGTGAAAAGAAGTCACACATGATTGCTTTAAACAAAAATAAATATTTAATATTAAGTGGGTTCTAGGAGCTTGAACTCCAATTTTGTTTCGGAATACATTGCTAATGAACGTGACTTTGTTTACTATTGTCGCACCCATGGGTCCTTATTTTTTTCTAAATATGTACTTTCTGTGAGTTCCGATGCATTTCATGTCTTTTTCTTGGAGTAGTTAGTTTTTCTGATTGGATTCTTGAACGGTTTGTTTTGCCTTCTAATTTTGGTTGTTTTAGCGTGTTTTCGCTTTTTTCAAATTTGTAATTTGGTATTTCCTTTCCTCAGTTTATTTGGATTTGTTTGATTTGTCTAAAAGATGCAGAATCGATTAGAGCAGTGGTTCCCAACCGATGGGTCGCGACCCCCTAATGGGGTCGCAATGGTTCTTTTAGGGGGCTTGAACTTTTAGGGCTTGAACTCCAATTTTGTTTCGGAATACCTTGCTAATGAACGTGACTTTGTTTACTATTGTCGCACCATTGAGTCTTTATTTTTTTTTAATATGTATCTTGTGTGAGTTCCAGTGCGTTGTTCAAAAACCATTTGAACACGCTTTCAAATCTAACGATTTAATTTTGTACGATTTTAACATTTCACGCCACTGTGCTCGCATTCCAAAGAAATCTTAAAAACCTCGGCGATCCTACTAACGCCATCTCTTGTTACAACGTTTATCCACTGCATCAGCCAGTCTAGATAACTAAAAGCAAAGGGGCCTCAAAAGGCATTCGACCAATCACAGCGCTTTCTAGAGAGAAGCCATTGTACTCCGGCGATATTCCTAGCGCCTTCTGCTGTAACAACGTTTACTCATTTGAACCTGGCGCTCAACATACGCCGAGTCGACCAATCACAGCGCTAGCCTACAGGATAGCCACTTCACCCAACCTAAAATTCCTAGCTATAGTTCTAGGGGCCCCTAAAATTCCGATCTTTAATATTCGAATTTCATGAAAACTAGCCAGAGTATTTCGACGAAATTTGTGTAAAAATTCATATGTTTATTTTAGACAATTGCTGACGTTTTGTTTAACTTCTCATTATTTACATTATTTACTATTTCTATTTCCGGAGGATGTAGATTATTCCGCCAGAAGGGGCGGTGACAAAGAGCGGTAACAACTCCTTCGAGTTGATCTAGTTCACACGTTCTAGAGTTCAGTAGCATCTTGACCACCAACCAAGTAAATCACGCTAAGGGCGCTTTCCCGCCAGCATGGCGCCAAGTCGCTATATGCCAGGCAGTTTTCACGTTTTGAGACTCCCTAATCTTTCAAGATAACTACTCAAGTGACATTGTGGTTTCCAGCCATTGCGGCATCCCCTCGTCATTATCTCAAGCCTACAAGTAAAGGTATTTATCGGCACTCCACCTGCCATTATTCTCTCAGTCAGTATGACGCGGTACTAGCGTCTCCATGGCAATCGCCCATGGGGGTTCTCAGAATCGAGTCTTGTCTCGAGCCCCAAGTACGTAAACACACACATTTACAATCACAAACTCTCAACATTCTCTAACGCTGTACCGTCGCTGTACTAGCGTCCCCATTGGTCTTGTCCATGGGGTTCTCACAATCGAGTCTTGTTTCGAGCCCTAAGTAAGTAAACTCGGTGATAGAAAACCTGTTGTTCAAAAACCATTTGAACACTTTGACAAATCTAACGATTAATATTGTACAATTTAACATTCCAAGCCACTGTGCTCGCATTCCAAGGAAATCTTAGAATCCTTGGCTATACTACTAACGCCATCTCATGTTACAACGTTTATCCACTGCATCAACCAGTCTAGAAAGCTAAAAGAAAAGCAGCCTCCCGCCTCGAAACGCATCTGACCAATCACAGCGCTTTCGATGGAAAAGGCGCAGTACCCCGGCGATATTCCTAGCGCCATCTGTTGTAACAACGTTTACTCATCTGAACCCGGCCGCGTAACCTACGCCAAGTTGGCCAATCACTGAACTTTCACGGTAAAGACGGAGCTAATAAAGTTAGCTCCTCTAAATTTCCAATCTTTAATAATCGAATTTATAAAACCTAGTCAGCATATTTCGACCAGATCCATGTTAAAATGCATAAGTTTATTTTAGACAATCGCTGATGTTCAGTTTCATAAAACTTCTGTGTAGTTACATGATTTGCCCTTTTCTAGTTCCGCATTAATGCAACTTCTCCCGCCAGAAAGGGAGGAGTCAACTCCTTCGAGTTGGTCTAGTTCTCACGTTCTAGAAGTCAGTAGCATCTCGACTCCCAAAAAAAAACAAGTCGCCCTAAGGGCGTTTTCCCGCCGTCATGGCGCCAAGCCACGCCGTGTCAGGCAGTTTTCACGTTTTGAGACCCCCTAATCTTTGGGGTGAAGGGGTGCCATACATCATAACATCAAATAAGGCACTCAACTGCCAACCTCACCTGCACGTCGGTACACCCTGCTAGATAACTAACGAGGCTCTGGCGACCGAGTATTGGCGGTATAACCATAATAGCATCACGAAGAACAAACGCATCTATATTAAAACAAGTCGGAATAGAGCACCGTTTGTCGAGCCAAACTTCAGCGCGGGCTCGAAGATTCTTCGGCCACATAATTCGACACGATAATGTGGAGCGCCTCATTGTACAGGGAATGCCATTTGGTAAAAGACGACGAGGCCGATCACCAACGAGATGGACAGACACCGTTCGCAGCTTAACTGGCCTAAATTTAGAGACAGCAACAAGAGAGGCTAAGAGCAGGCAACGATGGCAACAAATTATTGGTCACGTCCAGGACAGACTGGATAATGACAGAAATTCACAACAACCACTACACATCATGTATGATGTAATGGACTAAGAAGAAGAATCTTTCAAGATATCTACTCAAGTGACATTGTAGTATCCAGCCATCTCAAGCCTACAAGTAAAGGTTTTTATCGGCACCCTGCCTGCCATTATTCTCTAATTCAGTATGACGCTGTACCATCGCTGTACTAGCGTCCTCATGGCAATCGCCATTTATCTTCTCGCAATCGAGTCTTAGCTTGAGCCCCAAGTAAGTAAACTTACATGTTCAATTACTCTCTCACAAGTAACACGCTGTACTAGCGTCCCCATGGCAATCGCCCATGGGGGTTCTCGCAATCGAGTCTTGTCTCGAGCTCCAACTTACCTATGCGACCTGCATAGCGTGTTTTAGTAATCATTTATGCGTGTACCAAAAACCCATGTCATGCTATTATGCAATAACTGCATACCATCTCAAATCACTACATTCAAATCATTCTTATTTGCAAAAATTGAGGCACTTTGTATACAGAAGCTAACAAGAGACTGAGCAAGTGTTTTTAAGTGACTTTCCCCAGTGTTAGAAAATATACTGCTGAACGGCTGAACGTTGCTCATCAATTGGTGAACATAGTGGACATAGTAGCTTATAGGTGGACATTAAGGTAATACTTATCCTGTTATTATCGCTTGTATATTACTGTATTTCATCTCAAAGTCATCTCAGCTAACCGGGCTCATACGTAGCAGTTCCGCAGGAACTTTAATGAACATTTATCTGTACTTAGCTGCAAGATAGTGTTTATAATCATATACTTGTTTAGTTTTACAGCTGTTTATGCAATGCTTTAGCTTTTAAGAGTCTTATTCTTGTTATATTCTGCAAGGTCGATACTTTGCATCGACTGATATTGTTCATATCGTAGCACTGACTATGTACAATGATTTAATGTTTATATTTTATTGATTTATGAGCTTCCAGTTATTTTCAGGTAAAATAACTTATTAAAATATTCATAAAATGCTAAAGGTATTTGTTTTATTTACAAAATCACTTTAGAACTAGCCCCTATGGTACATTTTAGTGCCTATGAGCACTCTCTGTTTGTTTAGAAAATCGACCGAATCGATCAAATCTGAAACACTTTTAAAACTGAAGAGTATAGATTACATCGAAAATAATTTTGTTAGAGAAAGGAAGCTAATTTATATTCAAGTACTTCGCTTGCATGTAATGATACGAACTCATTACATATCAATATATAAGGCTAGGCACAAATTTTAAATTTCAGAATAATTTGAAGTACACGGTATACAGTAGGAACATATTAAACTTCAGTTAACGTCAATTAGATATGTTGAAATGTATTATTCTACATAATACTCTTACACAGTTTCGGAGGACCATTAGTCTGTAACAGAATTGCTGATCCATTAGAACACATAATGTTAACTATTTATTTACAAAGAGATTAAGTACCATTTGTGAGTGCTTGTTTTGGTCAGCGTCTATTATTAACTGTCTCTTACCCCATTACAAGTGAAAAAATAGTCTTGTATTTACGAACGGAGGATTCTCCTTGACTTTTCTATTTTGCCTTTGCATTAATAATAGAGCGATAAAAACAGACTAAATTTAATGGCCAGTGATTTTTTTCAGACAAAAGTAAATTCAACACACATAGAGTTGGTAAACAAATTGGGTCCGCATATAAAGAAAATATTTCCAGTAAATGTTAAATCCGCTTCTGTGATGAAAGTGAGGTTTTTATGAGACATTTATTTAACTACCATGCGGGGCTCGGCGAAGTGCTTATTAATAAAAACTTTTAATTAAAACGTATATAGGATTAACCTCAACTTTCTATATAGCCACGATGTGGTAAGGCTTTTTTAGAGGAAAGTTATTAATACAAGTTATAATAATATTTATACAACTATGCTGGAGGTTTATCTTCATATGTAGTTAATTAATACGAAAAATTAATTAATTCCATAAGCATATTGTAAAAACAGCTGTCGATACTTGCTTCTGAAACCTCAACCTCAAACAAATAGAAAAGAAATTCATTAAATTCAACTCAGAATATTTTTTCTAACTAAAAATTAAAAAGCAAGGTAGGTCATCTTTTGGCAAAAATGACGATAAATGCTAAGTAGTACATACGGTATTATTTGTCAAAATGTTGGCGTTAATGCAGCTTATAATATTAGATGGTATGAAGATCAACTTTCAAATTTTAAGCTTTGTAAGATAAATTGTCGCCTATTTCTCCACGTCAGTTTTATTAAGGATTTCTGTATAGAGCCGTGTCGGCTCAGGCCCCAGGGTGTAAATTGCACAAGTGCTAATGTAGTGACCCTAAAGAAGCTGAAAAGCCTTAAAGGACTTGAAAATTTTAGCGTTTCGAGGAACAAATCTGTCTAGAAATAAAATTGATTGAATACATAAGAGTAAAAATACTTTGACAAGATGACAGGGATAATGCCATAACGTTGAACCCATTAACGCCCAGCGTTATCATTTGAGGACAGCTGATATAGACGCGGGAAAGCGTGAACAAACAAGCGTCTAACGCTCCGACTAAAGTTTTCATGCATGCAAAATGGCCGAATGTATCGGAATTATCCATGTCTTTACGGTCTAGCGATATTCCTTTAACGCATCGGTGGTGTAGTAGTTCTGCTTGTCGTTTGTGCGCCGCGGTTTCGATTCCCGTAGGTCGCGACAGATGTTTTGTTTACTTTTTTTAAGGTTATGCTTGTTTTTTATTACTTATTTTTTTTTCTTAATTTTAGGTAAGCTTAGGGTTAGGTTTTGTTGGTTACGCCCCTGTAGCGAGCGAAGCGAGCGATGGGCCATGCAAAGCCGTAATAAGAATTTAATGATCCTTTACACAAATAGTGCACTATGTAAAAATCGACCTCTCCTATTAATCGATCCAGCGGTATGTCTACGTGAACGTGATGCAATCGATTTCTGTCAAGAGCTCTCGTGTTATAGAGGTTTATACAGTTGGGTCTCACCTGGACGGCCGAGGTTCGAACCCCGTTGCTATTTTTTTTTTATTTTTTTTTTAAGATTATATTTCTAAACAGTTTTTTTCTTGATTTTGGGTATGTCTTGGGTTAGTATGAGTTAGCACCTGGTTAGTTCCCTTTTCTTGAGCCCCCGTAGCAAGCGAAGCGAGCGGAGGGCCATGCGGATCCACCAATAGGAAACGCCGATTTTTATATAATGCACTATTTGTGTAAAGGATCTTATAATGCCCATAATAACACTATTGTCTTTTTACGGCATAAATAATGATACTACCTATTCTGGTTTCGCCAATACGCATGCACGGTTTTCGCATCGAAAACTTAGTAGGGGCGCTAGACGCTTGTTGTGAACAGTACCGAACAATCAATATAATTCGACTTAAAACTGTAGTACTGCCAGTGTTGCCAATTGGCGTGTAATTACACGATTTGAGTGCGTTTTGGTAACAAAAAACGTATATTTTGCATGTAATTTTGTAATTTGAAAAACTCTATTTTTGTTTTTTACGGTTTTCCAAGCCAACGCCGGGCTTTGACCTACTATATGGCACGGCAGTTTACAGTTTTAGTTATCCATCAAGGCTTTACTTTTATCTATTTTCTATTAGGTAGGTGTTAGCACTGTCAGCACCTAAACTTGTTGGGCATGGGATTCCCCATGGAATTTTGGTGCTTTGTTCAATGCGTGCATAGTATTATTTGTTGTTTGTTTGTTTTTGGTTTTACTTCTTTCTTTTGTTGTGCTATACATTGTGCGGCTTAAGTTATTTTATTTTTGTATTGAATATCAAGAATTTCAGAACTAGATACTTAAAACAATTAACGAAAAAAGTAATAGATTCTTTTTCTTTTGGAAAAAGCGTAATAGAAAGTACCCGATTGCAATAGATCTAAGAACTATTACGATTGTAATAGGGGTGGCAACACTAGTCACGATTGTCACGTGGCAGTTGTGACAGCACAAAATACAAACCCAAGTGTGACAGCTGACATCGTGACACCACAAGTCATACTCTTACCTCTGTCTTGTGTCACATTTTTATTTTTTGGTTGAGCCGGGCGCAGATACTTTATTCTTAATCATCCACCTGCCTGACAAGCACTGGACTTGCGCGCGCATCACAAACACCTTTCTGACAAACATGTCTTTACGGCCCAGGAAATTGCTGTCAGCGCGTCTCGTGGTGCAGTGGTCAGATTCTGTGCTTGTGAAGAGATGGCCCGCGTTCGATTTCCGTCGGTGGAAAGACTTATTTTTAATATTTTTTAAGGTTATGTTTGTTCCTTATTTTAAATTTGGGTTAGTTCTGTTTGGTTGCGCCCCGGAGCGAGAGAAGCGAGATGAGGGCATTGCATGAAGTGAAAAAAATGCGCGCGCAAGCCCAGGTCTCGTCAGCCGGAAGGACTTGTGCAGATGGCTAAGAATAAAATGTGTGCGATCCGAGCCTGTTGGTTGACAGGAGACCCCTAGATCTGACCCATTTCTAAAAATATATTATATCAAAAAAGTTATCCTTTCTTCCTGATTTCTCAAAATATTTAAATGTAGGTGGTGACTAGAGTCAAGGTCCCAATGACAACTGGGCGCCCGACAATATTGCCATTGTTGTGACTTGTTTGCTATTTTAGAATGTCTAATATTTCACTTCACGCATGGGGCGTAACCAACAAAAACTAACCAAAAATAACCCAATGCTTGCCCAAATTGAAGAAAAAAAAACCTTTTCCGAACATAATCTTAAAAAAATTAAAAGATAACACCCGGTCCACCGTATCACAAGCACAGCATCTAACGACTGAACCACCAATGCAGTTGCACCGTAAAAGCATTGGTAACCTAGCACTGTTTTACCCATATATTTGTAAGTTACATACATGGTTTTACCGATTAACACTGGCAAACTGTCGGGGGCCCAGTTGCCATTGGAACCTAGACTTAAATACGCGCGTCTGTCTACAGCAATTTTTCAATCTTTGGACCTGCGAATTTGGCAGCAGCCCGGTATTGTGGTTCTAATATTTCACTTCACACATGGCTATCTACTCGCTCCGGGGGCGCAACCACACGAAACGAATCAAAGGTAATGCCCAAAATGAAGAAATACAACTTTGAAAAATATATGAATTAGCACGTACGCATGCGCGAAGGCTCACAGCTGCTGTAGGTAGACGCAAATGAGTTAAATTAGACTAGCGTCTAGCCGTTACGCTATAACTTTGGTAACATGCGCAGTTGCGTCCGAGTTGCATTTTCTGATCGCCTTCTTAACTATTGAATGCAGTGGCATGTATTCACAAAGAAGGAGGATTCTTTGCGAATGTATTCGCGGAAACACATGCAAGCTGCTGTATATCCACTATAATACGGTTTTTGTTAAATATATCCTGGTTTAAAGCAAAATATTTCGTAAAAAGTGCATCCAAAGTACGGGCACGTATTACAATAAATAATATTTCACTTTTCGCATGGTCCTTCGCTCGCTACGGGGCTCAAGAAAAGGAAATTAACCAGTGCTAACCCAAGACCTACCCAAAATCAAGAAAAAAACTGGTTAGAAACTTAACCTTAGAAAAAATAAAAATAAGAGCAACGGGGTTTGAACCCGGGCCGCCGATACCCGCCGAATTGAGACCTAACCATCCAGACCTCTCGACCCCGATGGCTCTTGCTGCAAATTGATTGTATCACGAAGACATGGCGCGAGTTCAATCGGTCGAGTCAACGCCACCTACACTAGATGGCGTTGGAGCCAACGGTCATCATAAGCATAAAAAAATGCAGCAACTGCGCATGTCAGAAAAGTTCTAGCGTAATGGCTAGATGCTTCTTTTAAATTAGGTGGTGTGTAAGAAAGTGTGTATTTGTGAAACTAAAAGCGTGTAAAAGCGTGAAATTTGAACAGCTCATCGTGTAATTTCACAAATTCAGAGTACGGCTCAGACAGTGAGGCTAATTGCACGTTACGAAGCGTCTAATTTACGTATTTGCTCTAAAATATCGTCGAATTTATTGCATTTTTTTGTCACGTGGGTTCATCTCAAAATTTGTGCTGGCAGTTTTTTATAAATCAAAGGTATGTATAGGAGTTTTTTTATTCTGGTAGTTATATTGTTAGGTTTCATGAGTATGATACGAAATAAAGCCCAGAACAAACGATTTATATAAAGGGTGTAACAAAACTCCACTGTCCTCAATTGAGGACGCTGGCCGTCTACGTATAAAATTTGATTATGTTACATAATAATTTAGCACGAATATGTAACAGATAGAAGTCAAATAAAGTCAATGATTCCACCCTTAATACCATGCGACTAATCTCCTATTTCGGCGTAAATATACCTTAAAAGTATTGTTGGCTGCCTACGGACGTGTGTAATATCGAAATGTTTTATGAAAAGGTTATTCTTGGAACGTTGCCAGATGTTTAATTGGCAAAGTGTTCGCCCTGTAATTTTTACGTGGTTGCGATTTAGGCCAACAGGAAAATACATAATTAATTGATGTGCTATCGTGAGTTTTGATTAAACGACTGTTTTTTCGCTTTCGCGTTAAAATTACGCAGTCAAGATATGTTATTAAATGCGTATGTTCCCTAACTTGGCAACGTTGCTCGAACTGCTCCGCAGTATTTAATATATGGTTTAATATAGGAAAAAAACCGACTGGAGCTAAAGGTACATTTATGATCGAATCGACTGAATGCGTTGAACAGACTGGATGATAGAAATTGTAAATGACGCCGGCCGGAACGAGATAGTTGCTGGTTGTCTGGTCATTGTCGATGATGGATTTATCGTTGGATTTCTTTGTTCTGCCAGCAATGTATAATATCATACAGCCTTAGATACGTTTCATTGCATATTGTAGATGTTAGTAGATTTGGCGACATCGGCTGCTGTAGTTTGCGTTTGATTACAGGACAGTGTGGAACGGGCTTATGGTTCGAGTTTTTTTCTAGCTTTTTAACATCGAATTTCACGAGCTAGTTAGTCGTTTTTGGCTGGATATCGTCCTCTTTCTTCAGAAATCTTCTTAAGAGGTAGTGCGTATATATGTCTGATAAAAGTTTAAGAATTTTTAATTCACCCTGAGGGGAATATTACTTTTTCGGGCGATAGAGAGTGGCGTAGTTTATGGCTTGACTGTGGATGGGCTGGTTTTTGCCTAAAGTCAAGATTGGATTAGTAACTCGCCACGTGCAGTGTATTCTGGAACAAAGTACGCCGTTTCCTTCTTCGAGGAATGTCTGTAGAAGAGAGCGTTTGCTCCCCAATTCGTCAGTACCATCGAAAAACCCTAAGTAGTTAGGGTTTTTTTTTCTTTGTACGGGAGCCAGTTTTCCGGGGAGCCATTCATATCCGGAGCCAGTTGGTTGGAGCTATTGTTTTGGCTGGAGCTGTTGTGCTTGGAGTTGTGTATCTGGAGCAAGCTATTGTTGTTTGGAGCGAGCTTGGCTTGAAGAGAGGTTAAGTAGCTAACCAAGCAGCTGCCAGTCAATACAGTTGGTTGTGCTTTATTGGTACCAACTGTAGCCATAGAGGTATGGGGATTACCTCAAATACCACTGAGAGTTTATGGTCCCAAGGTGCATGGCTGAAGTCCGCGTGCAGAAGGCCGTAGGTGTTATCGGCGAGGACCAGTAAAGATAAGTTTAGGTTATATTTGTGATCGTTTCGGCATAATGTTAGTGGCGTGTCATTGATATGTTCACGCGTGTATTTTCAGCGTGTTATTGATATTTTTCAGCGTATATTGGATTGCGTGTTTTGGAGTTTTCCGGCGTTGTATCATATCGCGTGTTTAGTTTTCTGCGTGGTACTGATATAACTATACTCGGTTCTGTTTGGGTGTAAGCATAGCTTACCTATGTAAATCTAATTAACTGCTGAATCTACTAGTGTGATTCTATTAATGCTCATGTTTTTATGTATTACCTTTCTTTGATCTTACAATTTGATTTATATTGCGTTAAATGATCAACATTGTCGTTCTGATTTATTGATTATTCAGTTTAAATAATTTTACATAACGATATTTTATAATCTGAATCAGTAAGGTTTATTCATGTACAACTGCGAGTCGTCTACCATGGTAAACGCGCCCAAAGTTTAGTAGCTACAATTAGACGGATAACTGTGATTGTTGATTAATTTGTTGAACTTGATTTGATCTTTCGTAATCATTTGGTGTTATATTGTTACTTCCGTTATAGCTAAAGCGTAGCTAATAATTGTTCGATCACTCTTATCTAATTCACTTCTAGTATAACGCAATTTTAATTCAAATTACTGTCTTTACATTTATGAGCATATAGATTATTATTTGTTTCCCACTGAGCTCTTTTACCTGTTGTATATTTATATTATTTTGATTATTGGAAGTAATATGACGACACGTTTCTGTCAAACCTAACGAACGCCAATAAATAAAAACCTGCACGAACGTGGCCGTTTTTTATTTGCTCTGAAATCCATCAACCAAACAATTGTATTTATCAGTCGTCTGGATTTTAAATCGCCCTTGCGTAGCGGATAATCGTCAATTTGGATCGCCCTTATGGATTCTTAAGACCGAGGATCTTCCTGTTTGGATCTGCGGATTTGGATACTTCAAACTGGTGGCGCCCTGGTCAAAAGTAAGTAATTGACCCACTCCCACGCCGACGAGCAAGTCGGAGCACACATTTAAAAGGGTTTTACGCGCAACATTTTGGCGCCCAACGTGGGGCTCGAACCCACGACCCTGAGATTAAGAGTCTCATGCTCTACCGACTGAGCTAGCCGGGCACACATGTTGCGCTGGCCGCATCCTTAAGGGTAGGTATCATCTTATTCATTATATCTCGCTAACACATTTAAAAGGGTTTTACGCGCAACATTTTTTTCAGTCTCCTTCACTCTGCAGTTAAGGAGACTGACTGACTGTTCTAACTAGACTTTAGGTAAAGTTGATTACTAAAGTAATTATTTTATTTACAGATATTCTGGCTTTGTTCGAAATTATGTCCAGAAAAGCCTTGAAGACATTGGAACATGCTGTTGAATATTTATATTCAGAGCAGATTGATGTCGATATCGCAGCATTGCCCCTAGAAGTTGATGACTTGACCGATGAAGATAATATCAATGATGAAGATATTGGTATAGCTACTGTACGATATATTCCAGGGGGTACTGAAATATTTTTCACCGAAGAAAATAGTATAGATGAACCATCATCGTCTGACGAGGAAGACAATTTAACCACTTTCATCATTTTCTTGCCTCCAAACTGGGATAAAACATAACCAAACTATGAAACTGTGGATTTTGAAGATTGCCAACAGATGTTTGAAGTCATAAGAGAACAATTATCGAATGGTACACCTTTATAAATTTTCCAATGTTTTTTTTTGATGATGACGTTTACGATTTACTGGTCACGATCCGCAAGAATGCAAAAAAATAAACACGAATATTCAACAAAAAAAGGAAGAGATCAAAATTTGTATTGGGTTTTTAATTTTTACTGAATATCACTCGTTGCCCAGTGAGAGGGATTATTGGTCCGAACGAGAAGGCCTGGGAGTTTTATCGGCAAAAAATTCATTTAGCCGTAATGCGTACACAGAACTAAAATCCATGATTCACTTTACTAATAACTCCCAAGCAAATGAAAACAAGCACGACAGATCATCCAAAATTAGACCATTGCTAACAATGTTAAATGAACGTTTCAGAGAATGGGGTATTTTCCATGAGCACTTGTCAATTGATGAGGTTATTGTGAGGTACTACAGACATCATCCAATAAAATAGTTTATAGAAGCAAATCCAATAAGATTCGGTTTCAAACTGTGGACTCTATATGGCGATAATGGATATTGCTACAGTTTTTCACTTTATTGTGGTAATGAGCCTAAAGATCAATCTAAAGAACCAATATGTTAGAGATAAAGTGTATTTCGATAACTTTTTCACAAGTTATAATCTCCTGTATGATCTAAAACTAGAAGACTTCCGTGCTACTGGTACAGTCCGGGAAAACAGAAGAGCAAAATGTCCTGTAATGCCAGTTTTCGAAAAGGAGCCTCGAGGATTGGCGATTTGACCATAACAATATTATTCTTGTTTGCAAATAGAATGACAATAAATCTGTCTCACTTGCTACCAATTATTAGACAATCACTCCTTTATCGCAAGTGAAAAGATGGAAAAAGCTTTACTAATTACAATAAATTTATGGGACCACCATGATTGGAAAGAAATGGTATTGGTGCCTTTTCACTGGGATGGTAGACATCGCTACTGTAAATGGTTGCGTACTTTACAAGATGGTGCACAAGGGACAAAAGAGGACGTCAATCAAGGAATTTCGTAGGGAGATTGCCTATCCCAATTTGTAAACTGGTCATGGCTTGAGAATTGATCGTGGACGACCCTTCAGTCTTCCAAGTACATACAAAACAGTTGTGCCAGATGACATAAAGTTTGACTGGAAAAACCACTGCATTGGCAAAAAGAAAAACAAAGAGGATGTCAAATGATGAACGGCACAGGAAAACCACAAACGTTTTCCCAAAAATGCAATTTTAAGCTTTGCGTGCCTGGATGTTTTAACGATTTTCACAAGAAAAAGTAACATAAACTCTTGTATTTTAAATAAATCAAAATAATCTTATATAATTTTTCATTTTTTTACGTGGTCATCAGCGGGGGGAATTATACCTCCCACTCCCTCGAAAAACCAAAACTTTTCGAAAGAGTGGGAAAAAATTTAAAAATACGTCAAAAATTATTCGGAAATTTAATAAGAGTATTATAAAACGAAATAAGTAAAATTAGATGTTAAAAAAAAGTTTGAGAAACTCGGTGGTCAATGAAAAAATTTCGAAGGAGTGGAGCTACGAGGTCGAGGATGCCAAACTTGGAGAGAGAAAAATGCTTTATGAAAAAAAAAGTTGAAAAAAGGCAAAAAGAAATTAAAATTAAGTATTGAGCTTCAGGGGGTCATCAGTGGGGGTGGGAATGGAATTATACCCCCCTCCTCGGATTTCCAAATATTTAAGAAATAAATGGGAAAGAATTGAAAAAAACGTAAAAAATTGTTCGGAAAGTTAATAAAAGTATTATAAAACGAAATCAGAAAAAAAGGATAATTGAAAAAAAAGTATCAAGCTTCACGGGGTTATCAGTGGGGGGAATTATCCCCCCGGATCCCCAACAAAAATTCGGTAAAATGGAAAAAAAGATAAAGCGTAAAAAAATTGTTCGGAAAGTTTGTAAAAATATTATAAAACGAAATAAGAAAAAAAATATATATAAAAATAGCTTCAAAAATTACTAATATCTCTTCAGAAATTTCACTTCAATTGTGTGCTTATAAATATGAGGCACATCATTTTTTTAAACTGATTTTTGGTAAATTTTGAAAAAGATTCTTCATATGATCCTTTTAAAATAATTTGCGTTAACAAGACAAGGAAAATATTTTGAAAAAATATACAGGGTTAGTAAAAAGAACCAGAACGCTTAAATATCTTCAAAATCATTAAAGCTACATTCCCAAAATTCGGTACCTGGGGGTTTCCGGGCGTGCGGAATTGAACCATATCGGCACTGTTGTCAGATTTCCCAGTTTTGTGCTACACAGAGTC
>MU185599.1:111926-121984 GCA_016904865.1 Pissodes strobi | reverse complement strand
TTTAATTGCTGAGATGTGACAACAACGCATTTTTAGTAAAAAGTACGGGAACGCTTAAATATCTTCTAAATTGCTGAAGCTGCATTTACAAAATTCGGTACCGGGGGGTTTCCGGGCATGCGGAATTGCACCATGATATTGACACTGTTGCCACATTTCCCAGTTTTGCGGTACACGTAGTCAACTGGGAAATCTGGGAACAGTGCCGATATCATGGTTTAATTCTGCATGTCCGGAAACCCCCAGGTACCGAATTTTGTAAAGGCAGCTTAAGCGATTTTGAAGATATTTAAGCGTTTCGGTACTTTTTACTAATAATGCGTTGTTGTCATATCTCAGCAATTAGAAAAGATAAAATTTTGAAAATTTAAAATCTTACTAAATTTGATACGCCCAATTTATTGCAATAAAAATAAGTGGGGCGTTCCATTTAAGATAACAAAATGACTCCGTGTAGCACAAAACTGGGAAATCTGGCAACAGTGCCGATATCATGGTTCAATTCCGCATGCCAGGAAATCCCCAGGTAACGAATTTTGTAAATGTAGCTTTAACGATTTTGAAGATATTTAAGCGTTCCGGTTCTTTTTACTAACCCTGTATATTATAGGCAACAGTGCTCAAATAATGAAAATGGCAAAATCTTTTCGAGATATTCGATTGGTCTATAATATACACTACATGACCACGTCGAAAAAATAAAGAAACTGTCGAATTCCCAACTACCAAAGTTTTGACATGTTTGCACGTTTTCTTGTCTCTCCTTGCATAACAACAAAACACAACACAAAAACGTTTAAATAAATAAAATCTAGAGGGAAACGCCTTTCCAAATTTGCAAAATTTATTAAAAATCATGCAAAAATTTAGGTGTTCCGTTTTTTTAAGACCGGTTTATTAGTTTCCTTCATATTCCTGATTTTCAGACAAAATAAAATTAATACGTTACAAATTCATCATTCGTATTTTTTTCAAGAAAGAAAACACTCATAAGTCTATACTAACAAAAACAAGTACAATGAAAATGAGAATGCGTAATCTATAAGATCCTATGTGAATATAATAAATTTTACATGGGTGAAACCTGTAGACCATTAACAAAACGTATAAAAGAACCCCAAACTGACATTAGAAATACACAATTCCACAAGCAAAAGAACCATTATCATAAACACATCAAATTATAGAAAATGCTTTAAAGGTGAATGTGTTGCTTCAGTTTCTGGTTACCTCTGCTAAAAGCTGAAACTGATAAAGGATATTTAATTAAATTGAATTATTCACTGAATTTTTCCAAAAAGCATAATACTTACTTATAAATGTATATCATCTCAACAACGCAACAACTTAATATCTAATAACACCTCAATATCTCACTAACCTATCAAATCAGCAATTAAACATTATGTCCCGATTCTTTTCATCGTGTCAATGCCAAATTCAAAACTTGACAAAGTGCACGTGTTTTGTGTTCTCATGATTGCGTTTACTACTCATTTTCCTTTTTGTATTTCTCGTTTTTGACAACGGGGGTAGGTTTGTTCCTCGAAACGTCAAAGTTTTTCAAGTTCTTTTAGGATTTTAATCTTCTCTATAATCACTAAATTAGCAACTGTGCAATTTCACTCTGCGGCCAGAGCCGAAACCGATCTGTACAGAAATTCTCAGTAAAGCTGAGGTGGAGCAAGAAGCAAAAATTTGTTCCACATACATGAATCCTCTACAACAATATAAGACATATCTACACATTTTAGGATCTCAATATAACACTGGCGGAAATGCAACAAACATAAATAGTTAATTTTCGTATAGTTTTATATAATATATATTTATTGCAAAAGGCTTCTTGGAAATACTAATTAAATTCAAAAGCCAAATTAAAGAAACAGTGAGAAAAGCATTCGAAAAGGAAGGTGCTTTTGATATTTACTTAAGCTGTTCCCTTTAATATAATGTAAAATGCAGGCTCCTAGTTTTCAACTTATACTCATATTATTTGAATAGGAAATAAAATTTGTTATTCCGCATGCACAAGTCTGTGTATATTACTTGGCATCTCTCGAGACAATCTGATCAGTTTCCTGGAAAATAAAGTGGCTGATGATATTCACTCAAATCCGTTTAGCAGCTGCACCGCTTTATATTCTTCCTTTTGTATAATGTATTTTGCTTATTAAATATAAGTGAAAAATATTCCATAAATTATAGCGTATTCCTGTCGTGTTAAGCCACCTTGGAATGCTGCTTACTTGATGCCGCAAATCTGCTTTGGTCTAAAGACTGAAATAATAGAACAAATAATACCCGCCAATAATTCAACAGCAAAAAGTAATGAAAGCACCAGGCAGTCCATTTTCTAACTAAAATAATTTGCCCCCATTTTGGCGCAAATTCCTAAAATTCTCAATTTTTTAACGGTCATAAAATCAATCATATTAAATGGTCCATAACATAAAAACAGGCACCGTTTCAATTAGTTGCGCTTTCAGCTATAGCCATTAAAACTAGAAATATAGACCTTTTACCATTTAATCGCCTATCAGAAGAAAAACATTCTCATTAATATCCATGCTGCAGTTTGTAGATATGCATTATGTGACATGTATTATTTTTACTTGAATATCACTTAATTTACTATTTACATAGGTTAATCACTAACATAAATAAATAAAGGTAATAGATTTTTTTTAAACAAGCTTTTATTTAAATGCACTAAAAATAAAAAATTAAATTCTGAAGTCAATCAAACCCATTATTTTGTTACATTAAATATTTCTATATGATCAGTGGCGTAACTACCATAAGACACGTAAGCGCAAAGCGTTGGGAGCCCACTCGTCCAGTGCCTAATATTGAAGGTTTCTGTCAACTGAACTAGGAACACCTTTCTGTCAAGCAAGGATTATTTTTTATTAAGTTCTGCATAATTTAATACCTAATGAAAAGCTTGGCAACATCAGCGTCGCGATACTTATCATTCGCCGATCAGGATTAGTCCTGATTTGATTCGCAGTGAGCGCCATCGTCTTTTGGTTTGACATCTCGGGAATCCCGTTTTGTTGACATATTTTAACCGCCAAGAGCATTACCTTACCATTATATTATAGTTTTAGTATTTGGTACGCTAATTTTTCCTACTTTTTAAAAATGAGTGACCACAAAAAAAATATAAAAGCGCAAGCAAACAAAAGAAAATTAAAAAAGAATTGGAATTAGGTAGAGAAAAATTGCGAAAATGTTTTTTGTTCGACGAAATCGCAGTCTGAGCCAAATTTGCAACCATTTACGTCCAAACGCGATGACATTGGGGACAATAATTATATTTCTCAAGACGAAGATCACTCAGAATATTTGATCGGTATGACACAACTTCAGGTAGCTAAGCCAGAGGCATCAGCACAAGCGACCTAATTTTTCTGTGTGCTAAAACTAAAAAGTTCGATGAAGCTGAAATATCGTCAGACACCGTAATATCAAGTAAAGACACAATACACGAAATTGATTTAGGTCATTTTGTTAATAAACCATTAAGATGTAAATGTGAAAAAAAAACTTACAAAAATTGAGCTTTCAAGTAAAATTCGGGATGAAAGAATAGAAGCTGGGCGTATAAACAACAATATGCTAGATTTTGAGTTGAGTTGGTGTTCTTATCTATTAGATTACATTATGTGTTATCATCAGAAGTGAATTTTACTTCCAAAGCTTTACAAAAAGAGACAGTTGCTTTGGACGAAGCTAAATTCTGTTTTACTAGGGACAAAAAACAATGTGGGAAAACTACCGTCAACGCTATGAGGTTCTAAGAGCAGCACAAACAACTGCTCTAAAATAGTACATTCCAACTAATTTAAGAGTAAGCGACAAGGTTTTAAAAAAATTATTTGATGAATTAACTTTAGATTATTGTTTTGATTCCAGGGAATATTTTTGAAGTGAAAACTTCTTTAGGCGCGCTATGCACTTTTTTTGTGGATGTTGAATGAGATTGAGCCGTCACGTAACGTATTGTAACGCTGCATGTTCCCGTATAGGTAGAGGGCTGAAATTTTCAGGGGATGTAGCCTGGGTAAAAAAAAGATCCTGGACGAAAACGGGACCCCGTACCCCACCCCGTTTGGCCAAGGGAGGGGGGAGAAGGAAAAACTTAAATATTTAATTTCGGGAGAACGCGAAGAGGTACGAGTTCGAAATTTTTATGGTAAGTGCGCCACATGGGGGGCCACCTTAGACCATACGGGGGAGGACCTGGGTTCTATTTTAAGGGGGGATTTTGGGGTATCTCTACAACGAAGGCTCGGATCGAAATTCTGACAAACGATGACCCCGCTTGTAGAGGTTTTCACTTCTATCGTGTGGTTTAAGCCCACACAAAATTTTAATTTTTTTTAAATTGGTGTTTTTTATCAGCTAATCACATTATACAGTCTCAGTTAACAACTAGATTTACAGGTTCAAACAAGATAAGTGGTGTCTTTTTGTTTTTGCAACCTAAAAATCTCATAAATTCAACAAAGTCTAAAATCCTTAAGAGCTACAATCAACAAAAATATTCTCAAATCATATTGCAAAATTTATCTTACAATTTATAAAAAGAGAGTTAAATCAAGAAATGGCTGAAAAAAAATGTTGATTTAAACAAATTTACATTAACCTATTATTACTTTTTACCATGCCGATTATATCTGTGTCAGCTGAAGAATCTTTTAGTAAACTATTTAAGGAATCAAATAGGGCATGCAAGATCGATTTAAATATTTATCTTTAATTTTCTTCGAAAGTGAAGCTCCCAACAAATTAGATCATAAATATGCATATGAATTTGCTGTGTGTAAAACGAGAAAAAATCGTCTTAGATTTTAATAAGTTTAAGTCGAGTGTTGCTTTAAACTAGGGAAATTTCATTATTATTTCCAACTTCGTTAATAACTAGTACTTGGTCAAAATTTAAAGTTATTTTAGAGTTTTGCTTTTTTTGATGAAAAAGGAATATTTTGATGTTAATGTAAAATAAATAAAAACATTAAAGCTGGTTGTTTACTTTTTATTTAGTATTTGTGATTTGTGACTGAAAGAGGGGCCTCCTCATGTATTTTGCGTTGGGGCCAAAAAATTTTAGTTACGCCACTGTATATGATATAAAAGCTTGTCGCCAGATTTTCCAGCTTAAATTTCTCTTGTGAATACATATATTCTACTTAGAATTAGTTTTCAAGATAAACCTATTCTCGCGACAAGCTTTTATATTATATAAAAATTTTTATTGTAACAAAATAATGGGTGTGTTTTACTTTAAAGTTTATTTTCTTCTTTTTAATGCATTTAAATAAAAGCTTGTTTAAAAAAATACCTTTATTTATTTTTACTCTTTAGTAATATTATTCATATTTTTCCCACGAGTACAGGACAAAAAAAACGTCCTTCTGTCTAGAGGTCCGTCCTAGAGGGATAAGGGCTTCAATACAACATGGTGCGCCCCGTGCACTGAGGTGCCACGTTAGCGATATTATTAAGGCCAGTTTTCATTATTAGTATCGTGATGACCGAGAATAACAACCGCAGAGAAGCGACAACATAAATCTCGCCCAAAAATTTGGAGTGGGAGGTAAACCGGCCAACTGTCATCTCCACGTGCTTGTCAGTTTAGTTTAGTCCGAGATTTGTTTAGTACAGGCGTCGACGACAAAATTTTTGTGTGAACGCGTTTCCTTTGGTTTATTATTAAAGTGACCTCTTAAACGAGTGTAAAGTCAGAAAAAATGAAACGCTTATCAAATTGAAACACTTTTCAAAGTGAAACGCTCCTTTAATTAAGCATGTTCCAGTATATCTAGAGGGCTGAAATTTTTAGGACATGTAGGCGGGGTAAAATGACGATCCTGGATGAAAACTGAGACCCCCCTCCCCTCGTGTGAAACTAACCGAAAGTTAATTCGACGACTAACCCAAACTAACCAAATTTATTGAAATTGATTATAACTGATCGAAACCGGTTCAAATGATTAAAATAAATTGAGATTAAGTGAAACTAACCGAAAGTTGATTGGATTACTAACCCAAACTAACCAAATCTCTCAAAATTGATTATAACGTATCGGAACCGCTTCAAATGACTAAAATAAGTTGAGGCTAAGTGAACTAACCGAAAGTTGATTGGACGACTAACCCAAACTAACCAAATCTATTAAACTTGATTATAACGTATCAGAACCGGTTCGGATGTAAAAAGTCAATCAGTTACACGTACTGATAGCATATGTCAGAAACAAATTTTTATATATACCTTTACGAATATATCATGATGGATATATCGTTGTAATGTCATTGTAATATGGCAAAATGTATGTTAAAATATTGTAAATTCATTCCTTATTAAAATACGACTATGTACGATTCTGTCAATCAATCGTTTTAAGAAAATGTCAAATGTGACTGATGAATATATTGGTCAATATTTCCATTATAACAGACGTCGAAAAATTTGTTTAACAAAACATTTTAATTTTTCGATGCTCTGTCGTTTGGAAATAAAATATGACACGTACAACTGTCGCATTTGACAGTTACAGCTGTCAAAGTACATTGTTAACATTTGTACATATTTAAGTATTATATTTTGACATATATTTTTAATCATTAAAGAATGTAGCTAATTTTATGTTACATATTATTTGTTAATATGACAGTGAGAGATGTTACATAAGTTTTTAATTTTGTTCCCCTACTTTAATGTCGTCATTTGACATATGCCATTTTTTTAATAATATTAAATTATTCATTAAATATATATTATGACGATCTTCTTAAATTAACCCATTGTTTTAAGCTAACTGTTTGTGTAAATGTGAATATGATTAACCAATATTTCTTTATCTGATCAATTGTATAGTATTACGCTATATTTTATACGATAACAACCATATTTGAACTTGACACATGAAAACAATGAAAAAATGTGATAAATGAACACGATATATGTTTCAGATATATTTTCAAATATCTATAGAATAATGACAGTTGGAATAAATTGGTTTGTGCAGAAAAATATGCTTAGAATTTCTCTACAATATATCTTAATACATTGTTTCGAGAGGACCTTTAATAACAAAGATATTGCGAATAATTCGCAAATGAATCAAACTGGTTTTCTATTGTATTTCATTAATTTTTTCTCACTTAATTATTAACTGAACAGAAAAAAAATATACAACAATTTTTGAACAGCTTCTATTATTCTATCAATTAACGATTTTTCATTTAGAAGAACCTTTTTCAAGAAATGTTATGAGAGAGCGCCGCAGACGCATGTCTGCATCCGTCACGTCAAAGATTTAGTGATTGTTGGAGCCCAACGAAGGTATGGTATTTTTAATCATCATCAATATGGTGATCATCTACCTTCTTTACTTGTTTTAGTTTCGGACCCTATTGCATTGCATTATTTAATGATTAAAAATCTAGGTCAAGATATAATACCTAAATATGTCAAAATGTTAACAATGTATTTTGAAATATGTCAGATTAATATAAACGAATTTGACAGCTGTGACTATCAAATGCGATAGTTGCACGTGTCATATTTTATTTCCAAACGATAGAGCATCGAAAAATACAAATCCTTTGTTAAACAATTTTTCGATATCTGTTATATTAAGGGAAATATTGACGAATATATTCATCTGTCACATTTGACATTTTCTTAAAACGTTTGATTGACAGAATCTTACATAGTCGTATTTTAATAAAGAACGAATTTACAATATTTTAGCATACATTTTGACATTACAACTATATATCCATCAAGAAATATTTGTTTACATCATTATTTATTTCTTTTGACATATGATAATAGTACGTGTAAGTGATTGACTTTTTACATCCGAACTGGTTCCGATACGTTATAATCCATTTTAATAGATTTGGTTAGTTTGGGTTAGTCGTCCAATCAACTTTCGGTTAGTTTCACTTAGTCTCAACTTATTTTAGTCATTTGAACCGGTTCCGATACGTTATAATCAATTTTGATAGATTTGGTTAGTTTGGGTTAGTAGTCCAATCAATTTTCGGTTAGTTTCACTTATTCTCATCTTATTTTAGTAATTTAAAGCGGTTCCGACACGTAATAATCAATTTTAATAGAGTTGACTAGTTTGGGTTAGTCGTCGAATCAACTTTCGGTTATTGATTAAAATAAGTTGAGACGAAAAGATAAACCATCTCGTGATGCAAGTTAGAACGCGACAAATCTCTGAGTTAAACCGTTAAATCCTAAAAGATAACTACTATTCATAATACATTTCTAATAAAGTAAATAATAAACATGTAATTAATTACATGTTTTATCGGTGTATAGCATTTCTTTTCCCTTCATTACTTTTATCTCAGTGTATTAAACCGGCCATCTGTCACATATGACAAATTGAACTTGGCTCTCCAACTTCAAAGATGCCGACGGGTTTTGTCGCTTCTCTGCGGTTGTAATTCTCGGGTGATGATGTCGTGCTAGTGTCGTGCTTTTGTCGCCAGAATTGCTTATACGCTGTCATATATAAAATTACATTGAAAAGCCTCATTCCTGTTTTAACCAGACCTATTGTGTTCCTTTCGTGCTGGTATCGTGTCATAACTCTTTGCCATAAATCGGAGCATGACACGAGCACGGTAGCAACACGGTGAGTTAATAAGTGAGTGATGCACCATGGACCAAGAACTATATATTCTCGTGCAATACCATCCTGGACTCTATGATTTATCCCATAGAGATTACGACAATCGGCTGGTAAAAGACAACAACTGGCGGGATATAAGTGATCAACTGGGAAAACTTGTAAGTATGGTTATTCCGCAAGTATGTATGTAACACCATACAAGCAAGTACAATTTTGTCGGCATTGGTACAAAATCCAGCCTTGTGTACAAAATCTTAAATCTTTGGACAAATATGCCAAAAGCATTCCCTACCACCCTCCGCACTCGAGACAGTCTATTGTTAAAGATTGTGAGTTGTCCCTTCGAGCTGTGTTACGCAGATAAGACTGGATCAGATAACTTTTTAATGGAAAACCTTGTTCTCATAGCATAACGAAGGGTAATAAGTCTTCACCTCCAGGAAGTACCCTGGGGTTTGGCAAACGCATATTGTCTTCCTCAAATAGAGTTCCAATGACAGATCGTACCAACAAACATGCATCACTTGCCTTCCTATATCCCCCTAAATCAACCCCAATGAATCTATAGTGGACATCAATCAACTCATGCCATATCATTCTTCAACCTTTATAATTATAGTAAAGGCTTCTGCTATTGGGTGGGGCTTATAGTACTATGTGCTTTCCATCTATTGCAGCAAAACAATTTGGAAATTGCCACAAACTTTCAAATTCTTCGGCAATTTCCACCCAGTCGGCCTCCGTGGGAGTTGCCAATTCATAAGGAAACATAACTTCCCACAAAATTTGGCATGTCATCGTGATAATTGCATGAACAGCAGTTTGAGAACCTCTGCAGCTGCAGCCCATTGATATTTTTGAATTTCCAGATGCGAGGTATGTACAAACCAGAAAATATCTTAATATAACGTCAAATGTAAAAATCTAAATTGGACCAACCGTAATGTTAGAGCAATCCTCTCTTCTGGTGCTATACTTTTCCTGAACGTGGTGTGCTTTCTTTGAAGGGGTGGTTTTACCAGTTCCAATTCCAAATTTTGGAAGTACCTCACACATTTAACTGGATCATCCTGCAGTCTTTGAAATATAGTATGGAACTCTCCTCCTTCATCTCTTGCTCTGTATTGTCAACTAACATAAAATCATACAGTGGAAAGTTTGAACTTAACCTTGAATCGCAATTATAAATTGTTGTTAATTAAAGTATAAACTGTTATGATTAACCTTGTTGACAATTCAAAACAATACTCGAATTAAAGGTCAAAGTTTGGTATAAAAAGCTGTGCAGCAGCCCATACCGGCAGACTTTGATCTCCAGTGCGAACTACCGAAAGGGAAAAGCCCCTCTGGCAGATCAAAGCTCTCATTTTAAAAAAGACCTATCAGTGC
>MU185599.1:91361-104234 GCA_016904865.1 Pissodes strobi | reverse complement strand
TGCGTAGTGCATAAAACGAGACGGAACTAACCCAAGCTAACCCAAACTAACCCTAGCTAACCGAAATTGTTTCCCGTACGTTTGCATGAAAAATGGCAATTCTTCATGCACGTGTGTAGTGCTTAAACCGAGACGATTCATGCAAGTGCGTAGTGCATAAAACGAGACGGAACTAACCCAAAGGTAACTCAAACTAACTCGAGTAGGTCGGACTATGTCGTAGGCAACGCAGAGTAGCTTGGAGTAGGTCGTAGGTAATGCGAAGTGGCTCGTAGTAGCTTGGAGTAGGTCGTAAGTAGCTTGGAGTAGGTCGTAAGTAACGCGGAATGGCTTGTAGTAGCTTGGATCAAGTCATAAGTAGCTCAGATTAGTGTGTACATTGCTCGAACTAGGGCGTAGGAAGCGCGGAGTGACTCTGACTAGCTTGGAGTGGTTGGAGTGGCTCTGACTAGCTTGGAGTGGTTGGAGTAGCTCGTAGGTAGCGCAGACTGGCTTGGAGTATGTCGTAGGTATCGCGGAGTAGCTTGGAGTAGGTCGTAAATAGCGCGGAGTGACTCAGACTAGCTTGGAGTAGGTCATAAGTAACTTAGACCAGTTTGGAGTATGATATAGACAACCGAGACTAGGTTGGAGAAGGTCGTAGGTAACGCGGAGTAGGTGGTAAGTAGTGCGGAGTTGCTCGAAGTAACTAGGAGCAGATCGTAGGTAGCTTAGAGTAGCTTGGAGTAGATCGCAGGGAGCTCGGAGTAGGTCGTAACATTGTTTATATTTATATAACCAATGGTCGTAAGTAGCTCGGAGTGTAGTTCATAATAAGTCGTAAGTAGTTTGAATGATTACTCACTTCTCTCGCTCGAATAGCAAACACAACAACCAACCGAAAGTAAGTAAAAAAATAAATTATTTCATAAAACAGATTTCATTACATTAATTTGAGTTCGCTTTACTCCCGGAGTGTGCGGAGGCCAACCTGGCCAACGCATGAAATGTGGTGCGCTTATTTGGCTTACTTTGGATTGGCTAAAGGGCGATCACATTGCCTTATTTTCAATAAGAGAAATATGCAACGTTTGGCAACCTTGACCGAGACCTCCGTGTCAGTATGTCAAATATCAATTATTTACATTTACCGTTTTAAAATTTTTAAATTTCCTTGCTTCAGGTTTGAGCTTGATTTTCACCTGCGCAAGTAGTATCTAAGGTGTTTTAGCGATTTTACACAAGTTTAAACTTAAAACTTGAACTTTGGAGACACAAATGTGGTGGTTCTTCAAATTTTCTTGGCTTTATCTCAACCAGAATCGCTTAAACTACTCTAGACATCCCCTTGAAAACAAAAGAAAGTTTGCAAGGCGGGCAACTTATAAATTATTATCTTTTCAACCAGACCCTATGTAAGTAGCAATAATTTAAAGTTTTTAATAATTTGCATATAAAAATATTCACAAAATGAATGATTGAGTTGTATTTATCAAAAAATATTGAGTTTTTTTTGTTAAATTTGACATTTGAAAAATACTACTTGATGCTTAAATTGTCTTTAAAACGTCACTTCTGACATAAAAGTATGGCTTATTGCACCGACATTGCGAACATTTAATATCAATTTTTTACCAAAAAAATGTGATAATATCTCGATGATCCTCACTTTTTTGGAAAGAAAATAAAAAAACGAATCGATTGGTACCAAAATTTTTCCAAAAAACCCATTATTAAGAAGTTACCTTATGTGCACCAGAACCGGATTTTCTTTCCAATAGACTCCGGATCGGAGTAGTCAAAAGATTCTCCTGAATGCAGGACATGGATATAGGAAAATACTAATAAGTCTCTAGAGTATTACATATTATGTAGAAATGCTAAAAAGTGTTGTTTATTAAAAGTTCATCGCAACTGTAAGTCGTAAGACACTCAGGTTATATTTTGCACTCAAACAAGAATTTTTTGATAAAACGCCTGTAGCATTCTTTTATGCAATTCATTGGCCACAGTAAACATTTTAATTTGCTCAGTTTCGCTATCGGCTCGCAAAGGTCTTAAGGGAGCGTTATACTTATTACACGTAGAAAAAGTAGGTATGTGACCTAGGATGCCCAAGCATTAAATTAATTTGTTTATTTATAATATTTATGTATGTATTTTAATCCCAATGCCTTTTTGTAAACATTTTAAACATCTTTTTGATATCCAATTTTTCTGGACGATATCATCTTTTAAAATCATGCAGACTGTAACGAAGCTGTATTACTGTGAATGAGTTTATCTGACTGCTAACAGCCTTAAAATATTCAATTTTTAACTTTCTAGGGTTAACAGCAACATAAAAAGTCGATGCTCACGTGGACGTTCCTTATTTTTTCCGCTTTTCGCACGGACAAACACAACTTTTATTTCATCCGGGGATTTTATTTTCATATATTTGTGCTCTAGTTTGGAAATAATCACTTTTGCATGATTTTTACGATTTTCCCATTTATTTTGTCTGATTTTTATCAACTTTGGGGCATACGTTTCGATAAAGAATTTGATAGATAATTGCAACTACCCGTAGATGCCAAATCGCCAAATCGACGTCTAACTCAAAAACGGCATATTTGACTTCTTAAGTTTTGCGTGAATGCCCCTCATTTAATATGCTAAATCATAAAATTTTGCTGTCTTTTTTAACTTATATAAGATTTGATAATAATGCATCTTCTAACATATTTTCTGTCTGGCAGAGTTCAAAGGGTAGTTCTTGAGGCAGGTATGACTAATCTAATTGATGTAAGGCAGGGTACTTTTCTTTGGGTTCCCAAATGTTTGAGGCATTGTAGTATTCATATGTATGCAGATGACACACAAATTTATTTTACTTCCAATCCTTCTCAGATTGCTTATGCAAATAACTACATTAATGCAGATTTAAGTGATCTACTCGATAATACTAAAAAACATCTTTTAAAAATGAACACTGCTTCTTTTTAGTAGTGACGGTGTAAGGTATTTCAAATAATATAAATATTAAACTAAAACAAGATTTAGTTATGTTAAAAAATTGTAGCTTTGTAAATGCTAACCCAAACCCAGCAATATAGTTTCTTCCCTTTCACTGGTAGATTTCTGTGGTTGTTATTCTCCTTACCTAACATTAGAACCTAACATATCTATCCCGAACCTAGAATTTATATCTTCAAATATAAAGCATTAACTATTTCTTACTTGGGAATATTGGAACGCACCCCATCGGTATCGACAAGTACAGTTCCAAAGTGCTCGAAGCCGTACTTCCGTTTTGAACGCTCTCTTGACGGATGTCGAAAATATTATTTTTTTGGCAATTGGTATTTTTCTTCGAAGCGATGAACGTGTAAGGCATGAAAGAAAGGCAAATTTTAAAATGGCGATATTATCGTTGTAATTTTTGACCATCAGTTCCATTTTTCATACCAATTCACATGAGAGAAATTGGCAAGCACACAGCCATTAATATTTTCGCATATTATCGACACTTTCGTCCCATAAATGAACTTTATGTAAAGTAAGGTTATCCTTTAAAAGGTATGTTATAGCCTTGTGTTTCTATATAAGATGGTTAAAATTATTTATAATTTAACTAGGGTTTTTTCCCCGGGGCTGAATCTCCATCCTGTGCCCGGTCTTTCCTTGACCTAGAGAGTTTTTTGTGGAAATGATGCTGACCGCACGGTGTGACGTGCAGCTTCGCAGAAAGCAGTAAATAGCGTTAATTGGGGCCAACCAAGCAGCCGTGTGGGTTAGGAATTAGCCACCAACCACTGCCAGTTATTTCCACTTATGTGTGACTAGGTGTAAACGACAAACAAGCAGGCCCTATAGGTATCTGCCTCATTTTTATCCAACTTACCGTTAAGTGACTTCACTATCGTATCTGATATTATTTCGGTTGTCGAATGCTTTGCTAATATTATTAAAACTATCTGATATTGTCTTGATTAGCCAATGTTTTGCTAATATCACACAATTATTTGATTTACCTTTTTTGTATTACGTACATTTACCTAAATACTACGCCCTTACTGTAGGTCATATAATTACTTACTCTATTTTTATCGAACTAACCGTTAAATGACGTTAAGTGGTTTTTTATATTGCATCGTATCTATTACTGTTTCTTACCGTAATTTGGTTTAGTAACACTTGCTTTCTTCATTATCGTATCTGATATTATCTCGGTTATGTGTAATTTGCTGTAAGCCTAATCTTATATAGCTACCACCCTAGGTTTTTGTCCATAAGCATGTTACCGAATTGAGCTCACTTCAATTTCTTCCTGTAGATCTTACTGACTATATATATTCTTCACAGGTTAAATCATTTGATTTACTGTTTTTTAACTGTTTTATTTTTCCAATGATATTATCGCTGCCATGGCATTATTTTGTAATTCTTTTATTTAGAGAATTAATCTTTATCTTAGTTAGACAGTATTGTTGATTTAAAATTTAAGATCAACGGGTAATGATTTTACAATTTGAGTGAAACTTAGCTTAAGGAATCTTATAATTATTTTAAGGGCGAACTATAATCTAAATTAGGTTTGAGACCTAATCAATGTTCCATTGTGCAGGAAATGTCTCAGAATATATTTAATCTCTAATAAATAAATAAATATCTTATGTAGGATATTTGATGTTTATTTTGGTATGCTGTAGTCAAGGTGAACTTGATTTTATAGAAGTTCCTTTTTTGTTTCTCGATATTTCGGGTATTTTTCTAAATTTTACTAACAAAATTTCAATGCGTAAAAATCATTGATATATTCATACTAGAAAATCTAGTGGCGCCTTCGCCCAACTGTCAACAATTCCACGACCCACACCTATAAATATTGCACCCCCGAGTGTACCAGGACATGTACAGGTATATGGACTAGTTATTAAACAATAAACTAAAAAAATCAGCAAAAAATTTGGACATTGTTTTAGATCAAAAATTAAGATTTAGAAAACACATAAATACTAAAGCTTCGCATTCTTAAGAATCCGTTTGTATCCGTTTATAAATGAGATCCGTTTGGCTAATTAATTAAAACATATATTTAAACAATGTGGTGAAGTAAAAGCCTGGTTTCTCTGACCAGATCGGCCGGAAATATTTCGGCGGGCCGATCTGGTCAGTGAAACCAGGCCTTTACTTTGCAATATTGTTTAAATATATGTTTTAATTAATTAGCCGAACGGATCCTGTTTATAAACGGATACAAACGGATTCTAAGAATTCGAAGCTTAAGTTAAAACATGAGTATTCAGTTCAAAACTGTTATACTCTCACAGGCATATTTAAATCAGGGTTCAATAAAAATGCTCTGCAAATCTCTAGTTTTGCCACCACTAAATTATTGTGAAAATACCAATGCAACTAGCCTGTACCGGGTTGATAGCAAACGAATTTAAAAAATGCAGAACTTATGCCTAAGATGAATTTTCGTTATACGTCTATGAACTCGAAGATTGAAAATTGCTTAATATATACGTATAATCAACTTACAACTTGTTTTATTACAAAATAATTGGGTATAAAACTCTACTTTATCTGCTCTTTGGAATTGTTAATAGGATCGATGTTCACAATCTTAATATCCGACTTTAAAGTTTATCAACCATTCCAAAACCTAATAAACATATTTTTAAACGCTCTTTCTGTCACTGTATTGCCTCATATTTCAACAAAATCACTGATTTTTCAGGATCTTGTGCATCATTTAAAGGAAAATTGAGGATGAATTGGTTTCGTTAGCAGTAATTTCTACATATGTAACTGTTTATTTTCTTCAAGAATGTGGTTTTATGTTTTTACTCTCTCTTCATCTTACAGATTTTTGGGGTTTCTCTCCACTATCCTTTTGACCTTGCTATTTATAGAGCCTCTTCGGCTCTGGCTCCAGGATGTAAACAGCACAAGTGCTAGTTTAGTGACCCTAATGAAATACCTAGATAACTTCAACGTTTCGGGAAATAAATCTATTCCCGTTTTCAAGAAAGGTAAAAACTAAAAATGAAAATGGTTAGTAAATACAATAAAACAGTAAAAAGCTCTTGCAGATTGTCAAGCTTTAAATTTACCTTAACTTGACAATCTGCAAGAGCTTTTTACTGTTTTATTGTATTTAGTAACCATTTTCATTTTTAGTTTTTACCTTTCTTGCAAACGGGAATAGATTTATTTCCCGACACGTTGAAGTTATCTAGGTATTTCATTAGGGTCACTAAACTAGCACTTGTGCTGTTTACATCCTTTAGCCAGAGCCGAAGAGGCTCTATATAACAAATTCAAAAGGATAGTGGAGAGAAACCCCAAAAATCTGTAAGTTAAAACATGAATCCTCCACAACAATATAGAACATATCTACATAGTGCTTATATGTTTTTTTTAGTCTGCTGTTATTTAATTACGATAATTTTATTTAAGTTCTTTTCATATATACTTTACCGTATTACCAATATTTTTCTTTAAATATGTTTTTCTAATGGCCTCAATACCACCAGCATAGGGGGGAACTCCTCGTGAGAGGCTGCAATGAGGGCCATTTGATTCATTATATATTTAGTATTAAATACAAGTTAGTTAGAAGTAGGTTCAAACTCAGTTTGGTCTAGGTTACCAAATAAATTAAATTCGTTAAGCAGTAGGTCTCTTTTCTATTGGATTTTCCCTTGAATACCCTTTGGTTCCAGGAACTGTTGTAGGGATATCTATAGAGACAATGATCCTCTGTACAAAAACTTTTTATTTTTTGTAGAGCAAAGGGGCATTTTTTAACATAAGCTCTTTGTAGAAATGATGTTCAGTTGCTTCTCGTAGCTTCGTTGACCTGTTCTACGGAGAATGGTGAAGGTCTCGTGCGTGACGCTCTCAAAAATTCATACCAGTTATCTGCAATTTCAATTTTAATTTTTAGATTAACGATTTCCATGTTATTATCGCGTTCTATTTATGAATACCCCGATCAAATCACTTTTTATCATTCTATTTTTTCATTTCCATCTAAGCATAGCAAAATTCTTGACCTATCCACCAGCGCCATCACAAAAAATGTGGAAATGTTTGACTTAATCAAGAAACATACTTACCTACACATAAAATGTAATAAAATGGATTCTCCTTTATTTGGACCTTTTTTCCAACAGACTCCAGATGCGACTAGAAAATACATTCTCCTGAATTCAGAATATGGATATAGGAAAATACTTATAATTTTCTAGAGATTTACTTACACATCATTTATACAAACCCTAGGTAACCTTATGTTTTTTTTAATCCATAGCAATTGCAAGACATTCAGGTTCCCTATTAACTTGCACTCAAACATGCAATTGGTTTTTTTAATGATAAAACAGCTGTAACTTTATCTTATGCAATCATTGGCCACAGTAACCATTTTAATTTGCTCAGCTTCGCAATCAGCTGACAAAGCTCTTACGCAGCGTTAAACTTATCACACGAAGAACAAATATATGACCTAGGATGCGCATAAAATAAATTTTGTATTTTTATTCGGATGCTTTTCTATAAACATTTTGAAATTCTTATTCATATTCAATTCTCCTGGAAGACAATTTTTCTAGGATAATGTAGATTGTAATTGGACTGTCTTACATTGAATGAGTTTATATGACTGCGAATAGCTTGAAAATGTTCAGTTTTCAACTTCCTAGGATTAACAACAACATACATATTTCGAGCGCACCATTAACTACCTATACTTATGTGGACATTTCTTTTTATTTCTGCCTTTCGCCCGGACAAACACAGTTTTCTTTCCATCCTGGGATTTTATTTTTTTAAATAACGTCGGACCTCTTTTCTTATTTCCCCATATAATTTGCTCAATGTTCACGACCGAATTTTACAAAAGGTTGCACTGATTATTTCAAATTTTATGGAAACGTGACCTCGTTTTTTCCTCATACTCTTCATATGGTAGATGGGTCAGATAGAGGATAAATTATATATTATTGCCTTCGCTCGTTGGGTTTTTGCTGGAAGTTTTATTTGTCAATGTCTGTGCATAATAGTGCGTAATCTAAAAATACTAAATACTGTCCTAATGTTATTTGACAAAAATTGATTTAAAATATTCATCTCCATATCAGAGATGAAATTTGCATAATAGTCAAACCAAATTATTGTGCCTTTTATGGATGTATTTTTAAAATTAAGCAACAGATTAAGCAGTCTTCAAATACTCATCACGCCATCGTATTCGACAACCCTCACTCGCTTTGCACATCATAAAAGGCACAGGACGTAATTTTCGGTACAATAATTCCGGAAATCATTTTAGTAAAATGTTTGTGTAAAGAGCCAGTTGTATCCCGTTAAAGCTGCATATGCACAATAATATACTACATACGTTGCCATTTGACCTGCTTTCACATTTTGACTTTTTGGATTTAGGATTTTATGTAACTTAGAGCAAGTTCCTGTCATTTCAGAATATTTTCCTGATAAATCTAGTGGAATTTGATGCTGCAGATATTTGTTCAGAGTAGATTTCGAGAAATTTTCAAATCTATAAACTATCTCAAAGAAAAATAGGCATATATATTATGGCAACGTTTCCTAAACCCATTTAGCAAACTTACCAATAGATGCGAATGACAGCCAGTAATACAGTGGAGAGCTAGTTGACATTGAATTTGTTTATTATTTTAAGGGTAATTTTTCAGTTTAACAACCATTGCAATTTTGTAAAAACACTTTTTGCTTCTTTATTTAGACACTTTTAAAAGACGTTTTTGATCATTAAAATATTGCGCAAGTGTTTGGTTTTCCCACAAAAAAACCCCGAAGTTCGACTTTTGAGAAGCTGAAATGCACAAATCATGACATTTTTGGCATCTGACGCAGGAGGATTGTTGCAATGTTCCCAAAGGTTGCATCTTTTCTTACGAGGTAAAGAAACGCTTGGGTTAGCGTATGCGCAACCAAAAAGAACTAACGTAAACTAACCGAATCTAACCCAAATTAATGTAAGAATAAATCACTTTTTTGGCTAATTGTTGTAAGTTTAAATAATTATTGGATATCAAAGAAATTCGCGATTTTTTATATTTCTATGCATTAAAAAAGTAAATTTGAAAGGAAATAGATCGGTGGAAATAAGATTTTCTGCATATTTTTATAATTTTGGTTAATTGGTTGGATCAACTTTCGCTTAGCTGGAATCAGTTATGTGAGAAATATTTGTTTATTTAGTATAGAGCAACCTCCTCAAATACAGGATAGGGTCTTGTGATATATAAGTATCTACGATTTCGCGATTTTTTTCTTTTCGTTAGAAAGGGGGTGTCCTATAGAGTAGTTTTAGCCAAAAAATTCGGAGGATTCGCGACATTTGAGCCGAAAAAATGGGCCTAAAGTTCGAGTTTTGACACAAATTTTTATCACCACTTCGCAAAAGCACTAGAAATATAGACAATAGACTAATGACGCAAAATAAAAGTTTATTTTTAAGCTAAACATCATCCTCCTTTTTACTGTCACATGTCATAAGTCACAATTCATAATGGAAATAGATATTTTGAAGAAGGCACACTGTTGCCAGACGTTTGAAACTGAAAAGATATGGGATCAACTTTCGCTTAGCTGAAATCCGTTACGTAGGAAATATTTGTTTATTTAGTATAGAGCAACCACCCCAAATACAAAAACATAAAAAACTTTTTGCGGGAATGCATCATTTTCATTTTTTCGACTCTAGAATAACTGAAAATCAGTTACATGAAAACATGTTTCTGTTTTACATTCTAAATATTTTTCTAAACATAATACCCCAAAAAACTTCTTACGAAAATAAGTCATTTTAATTTTTTGAGTTAGTTTAGGTTAGCTTTGGTTAGTTTAGTCTCGTTTAAGCCACTTCGCGCAAGCCTTACTCCACGAAAGCGTAGGCGACACAATTTCGGTTAGCTTTGGTTTGCTTTAGTTAGTTTGGGTTAGCTTTAGTTAGTTTGGGTTAGTTTCGTCTCAAACATTGCAATTGGTTAGTTTAGGTTAGCTTTGGCGAGCCTAGGCGAAACAAATTCGGGTAGTTTTGGTTAGTTTGGGTTAGCTTTGGTTAGTTTGGGTTGGTTTCGTCTCGTTCCAGCCACTACGCACTTTTTTTACGCAAGCCTAGGCGAAACAATTTCGGTGAGCTTAGGTTAGCATGGTTAGTTTGGATTTGCTTTGGTTAGTTTGGGTTAGCTTTAGTGAATTTGGATTAGCTTTGGTTAGGTTAGGTTAGCTTTGGTTAGTTTCGGTTAGTTTCGTCTCGTTTAAACCACTACGCATTTGCGTGAAGATAGAATTGCGCGAAGCGCAAGCCTTTCTTCACGCAAGCTTTGGCGAAACAATTTCGGTTAGCTTGAGTTTGTTTTGGTTAGTTTGGATTAGCTTTAGGTAGTTTGGGTTAGCTTTGGTTAGTTTAGGTTAGCTTTGGTTAGTTTCGTCACAGTGAAGCTAACTCAAATTAATGTAAAAATTGGTCGCTTTTTTGGTTAAATGTTGTTAGTATGGGTAATTATTGGATGTAGCACCATCATACAAATTCGCGATTTTTTATATTTCTATGCATTAAAACAGTTAATTTGAAAGGAAGTAGATGGGTGGAAACAAAATCTTCTGCATAATCTTATAGTTTTAGCTAATTGGATTATAACTAACTTACTAAAAGCGTGCTTTTCTTTTAGTAGTTGGATTGGGTTAGTTTTGGTTAGCTTTGATTAGTTTTAGTTAGTTTCGGTTTGCTTCCGTTAGTTTCGGCTAGTTTCGGATAGCTTTTTTTAGCATAGGTTGTTTTGGTGGGTTTTAGCTCCCTTGGGTTAGTTTTGGTTAGCTTGAGTTAGTTTCGGTGTGCTTCTGTTAGTTTCGGTTAGATTGGGTTAGTTTTGGTTAGCTTTGGTGAGTTGTGGTTAGCTTGCGTTAGTTTTGGTTAGCTTCAGTTAATTTGGGTTAATTTGGTCTAGAAAGCAAGAAACGTGCGCGAAGCGCACGTCTTAAGTTGTCACACACTTTAGGCGTTACGCGAGATAGATTATGTGATTGATTCAAATAAATAATTTCGTGCATTTATTTTTCAGTAAAATTATATTTTTATTGCAGATGGATGTATATTTATTTTTTAAACAAATATAACCACTTCATAATTATTGAATAGAGCCTCATTATAATTTTACCAAAATTGTTAAAAAAAAATGCATTCGCTGGTTTTTCTTTCAAATTTACTTCTTTAATGCATTAGAAAAGCTAGAAACGTAAAATATCGCGAATTTCTTTTTCTATCCAACTGTGACCTCAGTTTGGGTTAATACAATACATAAAAGCAAATGGTACGTTTCATTGTGTGTATTTGCATCATTCACCTGAATAAAAGAGAGAAAAAGGCAATCATTGTGCACCATTTTCAATAATGAATTTTGGTTACAAATTTACAGCGAAATTTTTAAAAAGAAATCTGACAACAGTGAGCTTGTGACAAATTAAACATTGAAGTTTTGACTACTTACAGTGACAAAAGGAGAATATATTAACTTATTTACAACTAAAACCTAATTTTATTTAATGAGGCTGTCAGTCGCTTTGAGTTAGAACCGAAATAAAACGTAGGCCTCTTGTTCTTCTAATTAATATTTTCAGACGTGCATGGACTATAATTCTAGTGCTTTTTTTGAAGTGGTTCGGCAAGAGTAACGGCGATTGTAGTGCACCAACAAATGTGGAAAGAAAATTATTTAATTACATACGTTTTTCACGCTTTGTGCAGCATATAATGGTATGGACTGTATTCTGGACGTTGCTTGGAATCAGTGACTGTTTCTTTTAAGTCTGTAATTGAACGGTTGTTCTCAACAATTTAGAGATCATAAGTTATCTAATGTATATTGTGAATCATTTGTCTAATGATGTTTAGATATATTATTTCTTTTCATTTTCTTCGACTTTCGAGGAGATTTCGTGTTTTCATTTATCATTATTAAGTGTCAGGCACATATGATTTTGGCAGTTAGACAGGTTCTATCAAATCGACGTAGGTGACGGTTTCCAAGCAAGTAACGATTCCCTGCAAATTTTTAAGGCATATTTACTTGTTACTTGACAAATATGATCTAGTGCAAAAGTTTGATGAACCGAGTTGTGACGATAGATGCTTCATCATGCGATTGGGCTTGTTATTTCAACTAAGTTGCCAACAATGTTTCGGAATCCAAGTTGTTGGAATTCGGATCGATAGTGATCCAGTCTTTTGTTTAGGCTGTAGACCTGGCAACAACGAGTCGAGATGTCGGCATCTTTTGTGAAGCCTTTTTGAGGTACCTCATGGAATGGTTGAAATAATTTGGGTTATTATTTTATGATATTTTTACGTTATTGTGTTTCGATCCTAACCAGTGCAAGTGTCATGGAGCTTTTGTTGAGTTAGGAGAATCTTACCTTCACGTGGTAAGTTACAACATCTTCATGCTGCCTTCAGTAGAATTAATTCTATTTTCCAATATTTATAGAAAAATCTATGTTGCTGTCGCTCTCATATGGCCGACCCTTGGAATTGGCTGTTATTGCTTTTAAAGGATTCTCTCTACAATAGACAATATTTGTTTTGTTCCAGTGGTCAACACCAGGAAGAAAAGGGGTCATAGCTCCATAGATAGTTCAATGGGTAAGATGAAATACTAGTTAGGTTATGAGAAATTTTTTCAATGTTATATATTTATTTTTTGTTAAGATATTCAATTGGTTTTTGGGGTCCTCTCCATGGATACCGCAATCATATCGCATTTTCATAATTGCGATTTAAATTTTGAGCCTATTTTGGGTTATAATCATCAATGATCAGGATTATTGCCTACTTGCGTGTTTTGGATTTTTGCG
>MU185599.1:80630-91351 GCA_016904865.1 Pissodes strobi | reverse complement strand
ATCAATGATCAGGATTATTGCCTACTTGCGTGTTTTGGATTTTTGCGTATCTTTGGCTGGATGTGGTGTGGCCAAGTTTGGAAAGATCAAGCTATGATTTGCAGTGCTTTGGAGATGCATGGATCATATATATACTAATAATGGTATTAATTTGGAATATATTTTTAAATTAGAAATACCTACTTCATAAGTTGTAAGTAATATCATTCACTTTTTTGAAAGACTGTCTTGGCAAAGTTTTAATTCTCTTCAGATTAAGTGACTAATTTCACATGCCTTATTTTATATCCTTGCGGCAGAATAAAATTCATTAATTTTAAACCCCAACAATAACTTTAGTTATTTAGACATTGAATTTGATTTGACAACGTGCCTAGGTTAAGTATGCCTTTATGTATATGATATAATACTATATCTGTTGTATCGCCTGGTGTTGGTCCTGCAACGCCGTGGCCAACAGATAGAGGCACCCGTGGGGGGCTGATATAAACCTACTTAATATCTAGGGTTCATGGTACTGCTTGATAGTTGAACTTTACGTGGAAGGCCCCTTGAAAGTCGCTACCGCGTATTTCCGTTTCCGTTTGTGTGTGCGATACCAAGTAGATACGCAAACTCAACATGGATTTGTGGCCTATTTCGACACTACAGAACCGTGTCGATTTCGTGTCTACTGGGCACGGGTTTGTAGCATCGTACTCAACACGGAAACGAGAGCATATACTTTTGCGTATTTCCGTTTCCGTGTTGAGTACGATACCAAGTGTAGAGTTTGTACCCAACAGGGATTTGTGGCCTATTTCGACACTACAGAACCTTGTCGATTTCGCGTCTACTGGGCACGGGTTTGGAAAAAGTATATGCGCCCATTTCCGTGTTGAATACGATGCCAAGAAGAGCATGTCTCTACGTTCTAGCAAAACTTTTACAACGCCTCGGTGGTGTGGTAGGCAGAGTGCTTGCCTGTCATTCTTGCGCTGCGGGTTCGATTCCCGTCGGTCGCGACAGATGTTTTGTTTATTTTTATTTATTAATTTACCTTTTTTTTTCTTAGTCTTGGGTTAGTTTGGGTTAGCCGTGGATTAGCATTGGTTAGCACTTGGTTAGTTCACGCTCGTAGCGAGCGAAGCGAGCGGAGGGCCATGCAAAGCCATAATAATACCTAACAATGTGAAAGCCAAAGTGGACTCCGTGGCGCTAACCGCCAGTCTACAGAACCGTGTCGATACAGCGTTTATTATTAATTTCGAGTTTCGTAACTCGAAATTGATTAAGTTACACGGGTTTGTATCGTCAAACGTCCATATACTTTTTCCAAACCCGTGTCCAGTAGACGTGAAATCGATACGGTTCTGTAGTGTCGAAATAGGTCACAAATCCGTGTTGAGTTTGCGACCTACTTGGTATCGTACTCAACACGAAAACGGGAATACGCGTCGCTACCGATGTTAATAAGCTGAAAGCTAGGAGATATTGAGTACTTTCTTATGTGCTAAATGTTACTGCCTAGTGTTTGTGCAGGGAAAAATCCAGCAAAAACCCTGCTTATAAGTGCTCTTTTAGAGCAGGAGTTCATAAGTTAATATATACAACATAGAACTATAGCTAACGAAAACTATATTACATTTTGAGGACTTAATATTAATTAAGTCTAATCTTGTATGGTTGTAATGGTACCAAGGCGCACGGATCGAGTCCCGCGGCTCCGGCTGCGGAGACCTGGACGCGTCCGTATGCAGAAATCAAGTGAGTTAGATGCGGCGTTGTTTGCGGATTTATAGGCAGTGGAAATCCTTAAGCAAGCGATTCCCCCATGTTCGAAGACGCGTGTTACCCGCGGGTTATGAACTGCTGCTCTCCTAATACATAAAACTTTTTATTGATTAAAAGGATGCTTTTAAAAGTTAGGTGAGACTAAGTTTCGAAATGTTTTGAAGTATTAACTCTATTCCCGAGGGATCTAGGGTCATGGAGGCATAAGCTGCTTCTAAAACAATGATATTTCCCGATATATGGTGGTATGGTGCCATATGTAGTATGGTATTCGGGGCTGTACCTGCTGTCTGCAATATTGGCAGTTAGTTAAGACCCTCGGATCTGTTTTTCAAAGAACTTACATGCGTGGTTATCGATATATTCATCGACGTTTTCGATTCTAGCACACGCATGCAGGTCTTTAATTCTAACACGATCCCGCAGGGAGAAGGAAAATGCTGCCCTTAGATATCGATTTTGTATGACTTGCAGCTTTCTTTTGTGGGATTTTGCCACCGAACACCATACCGGGGCACCATACATCAGCCAGCAGCGGATCTAGGAACGCGTGGACCTCAGGGCAAAATTATATTTATGGGCCCTACCCCTTGTATATTTTAAAATTAAGTTAAGGCATCGTGGGGCCCTTCTGAACCTTGGGCCCCAGGGCGGCGCACCGAACTGCCCGGTGATATGTCCGCCACTGACATCAGCGCTGGCCGGATGATTGTACGGTATAGGGTAAGTTTAATTGCAGGACTCAAAAATTACCTGCCCGCTATCAGGGGTCCCAATCCCTTTTTTGATACCCTCATTCTTTCCGACAATGGTTTTTTACCCCTGTGCGCCATACACCAACTTTTCGTTTTAGTAACCTAATACACAGGATATTTGCCACACTTGGGTTATGATAAAATTGTCGATAATATTTCCTAAATTGATATTTGGTCAATCTTGTACCTTGTGTTATTTTATTTTACTGAACAAATTAGAGAGATCTGGGTTATGAGTAACGTAATATTTTGAATGCCAGCCTCAGAACATTGGAAGTCTTTCATGATGGGGAGCCGTTAAAAATAAATTTACCTCTGTTCATAATGTTATTAGCTAATAGAGGTAGGTGTTGATAAATTCAAGGAGCCTATTCAACCCAAAGCGAAAACAGGTTGGCTGTAACATGGTAAACAAAACTTAAAAAAAAAACAATCAAAATAATGAAGCAGCACTAGTTTTTCTTTAATATTTTTAGCCCTGCCCTCATAAGTTTTTTTTTTTTCAGATTTCTTTCGACATTTTTTATCCTTAATTGCCTTCAGTTAGCTCACATCGGTTTCCTCCTAGCTTCTAAGTATAACTAGCGTCATTCTGTTATTTTGTTGTTCCACCGGTACTTTTCACGCTTTTTGTTACCATTTTTTTAGAAGACTTTTTCATATGCCTGTTGAAGTATTTATCCATTCTTCGGGTGTGAAAATATTGTGTCTACTACTTCTGCATTGTAATGCGTAACTGTAATCTCTTTGTGATGTCTTCTTTCAATCCTCTATTAATTTTCCATCCATTCTTGATATTTCTAGAATATTTGGTAGATTTGTTTATTTTGATTAATATGATTGTTTATGTTTTACTTTTCTGGGACTTTTCAGGTTTAATCCGATCATATTAGCTGGCAGCAGTACTATCAATATATGATTTTTGGTTTCTCCTTTGGAAGTTGGGGCTAATTTATGTCAGGTACCTAATACGTTTAATACTTTCTTGTCCACCTTGTCCTGATCAGAAATAATTTATTTAAAAATGTGTAGTACAAAAACTGTCTTTATCTTATAATAATTGTGTATTGATAATAACACACTTTCTTATCTCTTAAATCATATTTCACAAAAAATTTGGAAAAAACAACAAATTATGAATTTGGGGTTTTATCGCAACATAAAAACAAGGCAATTTTACGCTTAACCAAATTTCATCTCCCTGAGATTTTCGAGCCATGCGAGCGAATAAGAACTGAAACATCATGTAAAATTGTGATTGCCCTATCAAGACTTAAAAATTACCATTTTTCAACCCAAGTCAACGCAGGCAAGAAAAAATATCTAGAAACATAATTCACTTTAATCAAAATTATATTCTTGATGGTGCTCAAAAATGGCTAGTACATGAAAATATCTTAAAAATTAGATATTTTTATTTTGGATTAAAATGGAGCAAATAGAACGTAGATTATGTAAAGTTGTAATTGTCTTGGCAATTACAATTTCGCATGCTCTTCCAGTGTCCCGATTGTCCGTTTTTTGACTCATAATGTAGTCTTAATCAATTCAATCTTAAAATAGCAAATCCGATTTAACCAGAGCTATCTCAAGCCAACCCGGATAATGAAACCAAAAATCAGAATAAAGCAAACAGTGGCCAAAGTCTAGACGCTTCGTTTCTCTTGAAATATCCTTATTGTATTTTCTGAACATGGCAACACCCAATCGCTGTTCGCCAATTAGTTTCAATAAACAAGTATGCTCAAGCACTTTAGTAAATAAGCAATGGCTCTTCACTATAATAAGTATGTTTTATTGTTGGAGGAAATAACCGTTTTGAGACTTATTTCTACTGATTTAAACCGTAACCGCTATCGACGAATAATTAGGGTTAGTTATAAGCGGGTAATTTTAGCCAATTTGAAATATTGAAATAACGAGAAATAGTAACTAAAACTTTTTAGTTTATAACCAATGTATTTTTTAGTAAAAGATAATGATACTATATTATATATACAGTGCGGTACTTTAACTTTTGACAGCTAATTTTTTATTTGCAAAATTTGGCAGTGGCCAATAGGAGAAGGTAGACTCCCTCTGATGTGACGATAAAATACTTATATAGGTCGAATAATAACAAACTAAGCTTGACTCTACTCCCACATATAACTCATAACAACCGATAACGATACTAGAGAAAGTTAGGCTGAGTCTCCTACACTATAGCCGGTTTTGATTATTATTTTTTTTTAATTGCTACCTCCCACTAGAACCTAAATGTGAACCCTACAGGCAAATTTGATCTATACTTCAGTTGGGTTGCTTAACTAAAACCGAAATTTATTAACTCTCTGCTTTTGTAGGATCAAGTCCTTTTTTTTTCTCTTATCAAAGAGCCTTAAGCTCCAAAAAATCAATATTCCACATGCCCTACAGGCAGAAACATACCCACGGCAAAAGACAACGTGGTATATGAAACGATAATAGGCAGATATTCACGAGCTTAGCAATTTTACTCTGCCTACAGATTTTTCGATATAGAAAACTTATCAAAATCAAACAACGTAAAAAATAAAGACAATTACGAGCCTACCTTTTCAACCTTCTCGATCTGGTCTCCGGTACAAGATAGCTCTCAAATTCCTGTCCTACCTTTCCATTAGAATCCTTCTTTAAAAAAATTGCACCGACGTGCAGTCGTCACAAATGTTTTACTTTTCTACCGTACGAAGCGACCGATTTCAAGCATAAAATATGAGCTGCATATTTGGAATTATTTAACATTATTAAATAATGCATTCTACTGCTGTATTTATATAAATTCAACCCATAATATTAATTTTCATTTTACATTAACTAAATAATTATAGACTGACATATTTAAAAGACAAAAAATAGTTCTAAACGAACTTGATGGACAACACAAGAATTCATTATTTATAAACATTTTCATACTGTTTAATGCGGAACTTTCCACACTGTTGCTACTGGGTCGGTTCATACAGTAATTTAAAACAGGTTGAAGATGAAAAGTTATTATTTTAAACCAAAAATAAGTACAAGTGCAAGACCTCTACTGCAAATAAAACACTGTTCATCCGTAGATCGAGATCTTGTATTCATCAATGAAACACAACAGACACGAACCAGTACCACAACGAAACAAAATACTGCAAATACGAGAAAACGGCCCAATATAGCCAATTCACTCGTTTGAGACTGATACATTTCGAGTGTAACAGCACAGGTTACTATAATAGTAAGCTGTGGTAAGAGCCTTTGGCTTGACGTTTAGATGCGCAGTGGTAAGGCTGTCGCTTATATCTTATCAACCTCATGTCTCCAGCGACGGCGTGAGGTTTAGTTAGGCCGGCTGGGCAGATTGGTCCAGTTGCAAAGTGTTAAAGTATGCTTATGTGTGTCTTGTATTTTTCTATAGCTCTGAAAAAAATTGGCATTAGAGGAAAAACTCTCCATAGTCAAGCACAGAAAATTATTTATAACATTTCCAAATTATTATTGAATATGCGCTTTTCAGCAAAGTTAGTAAAAATCACCGTTTTTCGACAATCGATTCCAGTCATACTACCAGACTGAATTAAATAAATGGTATACTATATCGACGAAGAATTTCAGGTTCTCCAATATTTGTAAGAATTAAATATTCGGTAGAATGCACCGTCTTGGAGCTATATGCGAAAAACTGAAAAACTCCCAAATTTTTCCGTTTTTTTTTTGGACTTCCTGACTCGAGCGGCGATCGAGAGACCGTGCAAACCTAGGATACACCTATTTGACGACAAATGAACCGATTAAAATGATAATTAGCTTTCCAACACTTTTTTTCAAGTGCCCTCCTAATTTGATTGGCCTATATGTATTCATTGAACAAACGCAAAATCCTAAACGGATGTGGTTAAGAAAATGGATAGGCAGCATATAATCTTGGAGGCTGCCACTGTTTTTTTTAGTAACTGACCTTAGAAGATCCAATGGAAAAAGATCTTTATTCTCATAATATCGAAACGGTCATATAATATTTTACTGCACAAGATTAGGGCAGTACACAAAATTACAAGCAGTACTATATTTTACAGCTACGGGGAATAGTTTGCGAAGTATACATTATTTCTATAGAATATTTCAAAAAAATCTACATGTATATGATGAAGTATTCGAGAATTGGTCGAAATTATCTATGGCTTCATCGCCAGCGTGAAAGGTACTAAGTATCGCTTAGCGTAAAATGTCCCGTGCTGCAGTACTCTGATTAATAATCTGCTAAGAATTAGTGACATTCTGAAACCCTACAGACTTAGAGACTTTATAAGCGATGTACTTCTACCTGTTGATGGATAAATATACCCTCCATCTATTGTTGAATTATATGAAAGAATAGAAGAACCTAATCGTGATCTTAATGTTGGACCGAATCCTTGATTTCTCTGAAAATATTACAGAAGCAGTCTTGAAAAATATATTTGTGCCTATCTCTTTCTGAACTTCTAATATCAAACTAATTGGCCTATTTTTAAGCTGTAGACGGATATTGCATCCAAATAGCTCGAATTACTTTTCTTCCATTAGTCTATTGATAAATTCGCTGAGCCTTTCAATTTTTTGTCCCGAAGTAATCTTAGTACACTTCAAAGTTTCATCTGGGGCATTCGATACAGATTAATCCTCTGCCTGCCGCTGATTAGCAGTAACTGCTTCAGTTATTTCATCTTCTAACACATCGTCATCCTAAAAATGAAGTTCTTCATCGTGAGTATTATATACACATTTTTAACCTTAGCATAAATGATAGGATTGATATTATAATTCTATTTTTCATTTCCTACAGGCCCAGGAAAATGAAAATGAGTGGAAAGAAATGGAAATACGATTTGATCGATGGAATTTTCTGGGATTCGATGTAAAAAGTATTATTGATGGCATGCATACAGTTATAAATATGCCTATCAAGGCTGGAAGTTTGTACTGCAATTGTACGGGACTAATGGCAATCATAACAATTACTGCTTTAAATATGTAGATTTGAAATAAACTCGATAACGGTGTTCTTTTTGGTACATTTGTAGTATGAAACCATACTTTTTGAAGGATTATTAGGAAATAATTTATCACTGCGACACGAAATTCTTAATTACAGGCTATCACAAGCATGATGAATTACCGAAAATGGTTTTGGTATTTTAGTAGGCAAATTTAGAATATTTCAGGTAAAAATATTCAGTCCAGATGCGATTAATGAACTTGTAGAGATATGTGTGCTTCACCACTGACCGAGATTGAGAGACAATATTTAGTGAGTTGACTGAATTGGAAGATATATATAACGGGCTGCCACTTAGCGACATTTGGAGGGTTTCTTAAAAACATCAACCCCACCATTGACCAAAGACGAAGGCTCAATAGTGGCAACGGGAAAAAAAGCGAACATTCTTGCCGAGATGTTTACATTAAATTCTGCCTTAGATTCTCAAGGAAAAGCTATCGCAACTGTCCCGAGAGTGAATTCCTCAATGTCAGGTCTGATATTTCACCAACGCGAAGTCAAACGAATACTTAAAGGCCTAGACACACACGAACAAGGCCACAGTACCGGCTGGCATTCCCGTAATAGTGCTTAAGAAATTTGCTGCTGAACTATGCAGGCTTTTCTCCCTATGATATAAAACTGTATGCTCTCATACTAGCTGTACGCTCAGGCGCAACCAATCCAAAGAAAGATAAAAAAACGATTCCAGATGACTATCGTCCAATTGCCTTAGTTCACATAATGTCCAAAGTCATGAAGGAACTGATCAACTAAGAGCTCTTAAAATATCTCAAACCGGCAGGCATCATAAGCGATCACCAGTATGGCTTTCGCAAGCACAGATCAATGGGAGATCTCCTAACGTACGTAACCTGCTTGCGGACTAAAGAGCCACGGCCATGCAGTGGCTCTCGACATATCCGAAGCATTTAATAGGGTGGGGTATGATGGAATGTTAAGCATACGGACTGCCACCAGCAATGCTTCTATGGCTTTCCAATTTCTTAAGGGATCGAAGAAGCATCCTAGTTGGTATTAATGAACATCTCTTGGAGGAATTTAAAATCAATGCCGGAGTTCCTCCAGGGTGTATATTATCTCCCACACAGTTCCTGCTCTATATCAATGATCTCAGGTAAGACAAACATTTTTTTCATAGCTTTGCAGACGACAGCACTCTTATATTTTCATTAATGTCGCGAATCCCAATGACGGCTGCTCTTTCCCAACGCGAGCAAGAAAATAAGTTTGCTGCCATCAACGGGGATATGAATGCCATCGTCGAATGTGGTGACGCCAACAATATCCAGTTTAACGCAGAAAAGACTCAAGCAGCTGTCTTCACAAAAAAAGCTAACACCGCAGGACCTGACTTATCAATGTCAGAACAAACACTGACTTTGGCCTCATCCATAAGCTTGCTGTGTGTCAACGTAGAAAACAATATGTCTTGACGTAACCACGTCACCAAAATTGCCAAGGCAGCGACACAAATGCTAGGAGCACTCTATAGTGTGAAGTTGTATACAACACATCAGCTCTTAGTGCTCTATATGGCCCAGATAAGACCATCTATGTTCCCATGTGGGGAGCGCGGCACCCAAACACTTGCTCAAGTTTTTGGACTCCATACAGAGGAAAGAAGTCCGTCTTGTAGATGACCCAGAGTTGACTAAAGACCTTGATAGCTTTGAACTTTGAAAAAAAAGTGGCGGATCTGTCTCTTTACTATCGATACTACTACTACTACTACGGAAGGTATTCGAATGAGCTGGCACGTTCGGAGTTGTGCCTAAACAAAAACGCCCATCACAAAAGTTTCTCATCAACATACGATTTCGTTGTGAACACATGGGACGCTAATGTTACAGGACTCCTTTTGATGGAGAACTACGTCGCTCTGGAATCGACCTCCAACATATTTCCCGAAAACTGCAACCTACAGCGCTTCAAGTTCAACGTCCACCATCATCTCCGCACACGTGTCACTCGTTGAGTGGTGTACAATTTTCCTTTTGTCTGTGTCATAAACAAATAATTTGAAATCAGTGAAATACTATTTTCAAGTGTTAGAGCTATCTACAGATAGATCAGATCATCTGACACCAAGGCCGCGTCGAATTCATTTTCCACGATCATCAAAACTCCGCCGTTCACAGACTTTTGCCACCTGATCTTTCGCGATCTTTACGAAAAATTGCATACTGATCATCTCATGGTCCATAATTGTATTCATTAGTCAAGGTCATGTTACGCATAATATGTCCGGGTAATCTGCAGAAAAGTACTGCCTGAAAAAAAGTGATAAATCTGTAAGCATGGTTGAAGTCACGTATAGCTTACAGCTTACCAAGTTCTTTTGATCTCACAATATGAATAACCTGAGTTTGACCAAACAATATACTCGTTTACATAAATCCTCTCGGATATACCACAGATCAGTGTTGCCTTTAATTTGAGTTTTCGAGCAATCTTGGCTTCTTCCAAAAATGCATCCATCGCTTTGGTTTGTTTTCTATCTGGAGTTGGAACTATAAATGCCGTTCGAACATCAAACTTCATAAACTTTTCAACTCGGTAACAGTAGATAGAGTAGATTGACTTTTTCAAGCTATCCTGGAATTCTAGGTTATTAGATCCCAGTGACTGTTCCAGAAATGTACTCTGCACTTTAAGCATACCTGTAGTCTTGAAATAATTTGCTTCAAAATCTGATCAGGCCTCATTGATGGCATGATGTGCATAATACTCGGGGTGAACACAACATTGATGCCAGCGAAGCCCGAAACAGCTTTGTCGTCGACGCGGATCTAATACGTGTCTGATGAACACGGCATGAGTGGCAAATCCATCGTGTCCCAATGGTAGCAGGATGACTCTTGGATACATCAAACTACGTGCCATAGGTGTAATAAAACGCTGCACAAACACCTTGACACTGAAGAGCCAGTGTTATTAAGAACTGCACGTTTAGCGAAATCAAAAGACATCAAACTGAACTACTCAAACAATTATTTATCCCCATTATATGAAATATTATGAGTGCGCATCACAGCAAAGCCCTTTGCTCACTAACAACTAATAATTTTACGCATGCTACTTAAGGCCGATTCATACTATAGGTCAAGTCACGGTCTGATCACCGTCCGGTCACAGTCTGATCAAAA
>MU185599.1:26332-80230 GCA_016904865.1 Pissodes strobi | reverse complement strand
GCCGGGGCTTAGAGTGAACCTTCTAGTCTATTGTTGATGTTCGATGCCTATAGCATGAATCGGCTTTAAGTATGTTAATTTAATATTGATTTTTATTCGATGTGACTAATTGAGAATGCGAGTTTGAGGAGTAAAATTAGTTTTACTCACTTTCAAAGATAACTTGTTTACTTGAAACCAACCTTGAAATATATGCAGTATTTCTTGAACATAGGTGCGGCTATTAGTTATATTTTAAAAGAACTGTTAAGTCATCTATCTGATAAAAAATAATTTTTAGAGGTACAGGGTTAATCCTCAGAATAAAACGATATATTAACGGGTTGTAATAAATCATATACTTAAAATACCACTTTATTAGAGCGGGATTATATCAAGCAAGGAGCCGAAAAATGCCAGGCGAGATGGAAGTAGTTTATCTATGTAAAGCACGCGTCAAATATACAATATTTGCGGAAAAAAAGAAATTTATATACCCTAGATTTTTCGTATACTCAATCTACCCACAATTTGCCCATATTTCTTCTAAATTACCAGCTTTTTTGCGATATTTGCATTTTCGTTAGACGAGAAATGTTCGCGTAGATAGAAAATTATGAAATAAAATATAAAATGTTTGATGCGAAGTTTAGTTTTTTTGACATGTAGTCTGTAATTACCTACGATGCGAACAAAAAGCTCTCGACATTTTATGTGTTGACCCATATATATCAATCAAAAATTGCATGTCATTTTAAAGCCAATCAGAACTAGTTCTGAGAGGAACTTGTTTAATTTCGACTTGCTTCACTTATTACTTGTCTTTCTATGCTAAACAATGAGAGCAATAAAAAGTTTATGCATATTACAGGTAAGCATTATCACCGCAATATAGTTTCGACAATTTAAATTGCCAGAAAATTAACAATTACCATATACTGAATATTTTGTAGCATTCTACATAAAAGACATTATACATGACTAAATAGAATATTCTCCCTTCTGTATTCGTTCTTTTATATGCTAAATTTATTTTAAATATGATGCAAGACATGACGAAATATTTAACGTTCATAATAAAAGAATTTCCCTCTGAAAATGCTCTTGGAAAAAGATACGTGCTTTATATTTTCATATTATACCTTTATTAACCACCTCTTGAGGATGCCTTTGTGCGCTGTTCTTTGTTGAAAATACAATATAATAATTCTCTACATCTTGCTTTATGGGTGTTCAAGTTTTTGCTCTTTGGATCATTTTAAGTTCATAACCTTTAAAAATAATAAAGAAAAGGCTGAAATAAGAACCGGGAAATGTAACTTATGTGAATGTTCCTTTATTAATTCAGGTTATATATAGGTAGGTAGATATATTCTTTTTTATTTTGGCATTGCGCAATAACCATAAGACATTTTGAGTTTAGATCTTCATGTTGTATATGAAGGTGTTCATGCACTTTGGACTTAATAAAATATACACTGAGGAACCTCAGGGAACGCTGATCTGTAAGTATTGAAAACATTCTGACCACTGTGCAATTATTAGAGTTGAAAACCTCTGTCCACATTCCTTGCACTTTTCGACGCTAAGATGAGTTACGACGTGATTGTAACTAAGCCATATTGAAAACACTAATTGTTATATCTAGTCCTCATTCAACAAAAGATGTTTTTGTTATAAATAAAAATAATATGCTGAAGAAAACGGGATATCTTACTTCATGTAAACACCGCTTTATATGAATATATTATATATGGGTACAGTCCGACGCACGAGTCTGTGTGTAACGAAGCAATGCGGCACGGGCGAGCGATACATTTATTTTTTTTATATAACTGAAGGAGGTGTAAACTTAAAAATTCTGGAAGTGGACAAAAGTGGAGAAAAGGTTGTCTTACCTTAGACCCAAAAAAACCCACACCAGATGCGAAACCTCCCGCCTAACGCATGAAACAAGATTTCGTTTAAAGTTTCGCCTCCTTGGGATGGCCAGCCATCCCAAGAAATAGTCAGGGCAAGCTCTAATGTGATTCTAAACGCGAGCTACGCGAATCTTTTGGTTTAGTCCGAGAGCGTTACGAAAATAATTAATCTTTATTTTATTTTTGTTAAAAATGTCTGGTTATAAGTGCCTTTATTTGAATTGTTCTACTAGAAGCGGTGGCGAAAAATCATTATTTTAATTACCCCGCGATCCTGAAAGGTATGTATAAATGTTGTTTAATGCACATTCCAGCACACTTATTTCCAAAATTATTGCATATTTTAAAATCGAATGAGCACGAAATTCAATTAAATCTGAAAACTGGCACATACAATGTTATAGTTAAATATTCTTTAAATCCAACTAATGTTATACAGTGCCCGCCAGAATATTGACCACATATGGGAAAAAGTTTTATTATTATGATATCGGAACTTTTGTTTTAACCAATCAATTCTGCATAAAAATACATTTTAACATTGAAAATGTTTCTGTTTTCCTAGTATAGGGCCTCAAACCGTGAAAAAGTGCATGCTACATTTGCCACATTCATGTCGTCATACGCGTGAGAGATCGTGTTAGTTTGTTTATTTAAACCTAAATTTGATTATAACGTATCAGAATCAGTTCAAATGACTAAAATACATTGGAACTAACTGAAACTAACCGAAAGTTTATTGAACGACTAACCGAGACTAACCAAACGCACCAAAACGGGCTAAAACGTATCGGAACAGGTAACAAAAATTATACTAAGTTAAAACTAATCAAAACGAACCGAATTTTGGTGACTAACCAAAACTAACGTGTCGAAACCGGATCAAATAACTAAAATAAATTGGAACTAACTGAAACTAACCGAAAGTTGATTGAACCACTAACCAAAACTAACCATAAGCGCCAAAACGGGCAAAAACCTATCGGAACAGGTTACAAAAATTAAAGTAAGTTAAAGTTAACCAAAACGAACCGAATTTTGGCGACTAACGAAAACAAACCACAAACATTAAATTTGATTATAACGTATCGGAACTGGTTCAAGTGTCTAAAATAATTTGGAACTAATTGAAAGTAACCGAAATTTGATTGAATGAATAACCAAAACTAACCAAAGGTAACTAAAAGCACCAAAATGGGCTAAAACTTATCAGAACAGATTACAAATATTAAGTTCAAAGTAACCTAAATTAACAAAATTATGGCAACTAGCCAAAACTAACCAAACACGTTAAAATTGCTTATAACGTACCGGAGCCGGTTCAAATGACTAAAATATATTAAAACTAACTGAACTTTACCGGAAGTTGATTGAACGACTCACTAACCAAAAGCACCAAAACGGGCTAAAATGCATCGAAATAGATTTAAAATATTGAAGTAAGTTCAAATTAACCCAAATTAACCGAATTTTGGTGACTAACCAAAAACATTAAAAATGCTTTCTCGGTACCGGTTCAATTGAATAAAATAAATTGGAACTAACTGAATTTTACCTAAAGTTGATTGAACGACTAACCAAAAGTAAATAAAAGCATCAAATCGGGCTAAAACGTATCGAAATAGATCAAAAATATTAAAACTAATCCAAATTAACCGAATTTTGGTGACTAACCAAAAATAACCAAAAACACTAATTTAGTTTATAACGTATCGGAACTGGTTAAAATGATTAAAATAAATTACAACTAACTGGAATTAACTGGTGGTTGATTGAACGACTAACCAAGACTAATTAAGAGCACCAGAAAGGACTAGAACACATCGGAATATATTAAAAGTATTAAGGTAAGCTGAAATTAGCTTTAAATAACCGAATTTTGGCGACTAACTAAAATTAACCAAAACATTTAAATTGGTTATGACGTATCGGATCCGGTTCAAATGACTGAAATAAATTAAAACTAACTAAAACTAACCGAAAGCTGATTGAATGACTAACCAAAACTAATTAAAAGTTACCATAAACACCAAAAGGGGCTAAACCTATCGGAACTGATTAAAAGTATTAGAATAAATAACTAACCCAAATTAGCCAAATTTTGGCGACTAACTAAAATTAATCAAAAACGTTACTGGCTATAACGTATCGGAACCTGTTCAATTGACTAAAATAAATTGGAACTGGCTGAAACTAACCGAATGTCGCTTGAAACCAAAACTAACCAAAACTAACCAAAAGTAAATAAATGCACCAAAACGGGCTAAAACGTATCGAAATAGATTTACACTATGGAAGTAAGTTAAAACTAATACAAATTAACCAAATTTTGGTGACCAACCAAAAACACTAAAATTGGGTATAACGTATCGGAACTGGTTCAAATGACTAAAATAAATCAAAACTAACTGAAAATTAGCCTTATTTGATGCTTTTGGTTACTTTTGGTTAGTCGTTTTTGGTTAATTTCAGTTAGTTTTCATTTATATTTGAGTCATTTGAACCGACTCCTACACGTTATTACCAATTTTAGTTTTTGGTTGGTTTTGTAGTTTTGGTTAGTCATTCAGTCAACTTTCGGTTACTTTCAGTTAGTTCCAATTTATTTTCGTCGTTTGAACCGGTTGCGATACGTTATAACCAGTTTAAATATTTTTGATCAATTTAAGTTAGTGGCCCGACTTTGGTTAAATTCAACTCACTTTAATATTTTTTATCTGTGCCAATACTTTAGCCCTTTTTGGTGCTTTTGGATACTTTTGATTAGTTTTGGTTAGTCGTTCAATCAATTTTCAGTTGATTTCAGTTAGTTTTAAATTATTTTAGTCATTTGAACCAGTTCCGATACGTTATAACCAATTTGAATGTTTTAGGTTAGTTTAGGTTAGTCGCCAATATTCGGTTAATTTGGGTAAGTTTTAACTTACTTTAATATTATGAATCTGTTCCGATACATTTTAGCCCGTTTTGGTGCTTTTATTTGCTTTTGGTTAGTTTTGGTTAGTTATTCAGTCAACTTTCGGTTACTTTTAGCTAGTTCCGATTTGTGTTAGTCGTTTGAATCGGTTCCGATATGTTTTAATCAAATTTATTGTTTTTGGTTAGTTTTGGTTAGTATATACTTAAAATTTGGCTCATTTTGGATAGTTTCAACTTATTTTAATGTTTGTAACCTGTTCCGATACGTTTTAGCCTGTTTTGGTGCTTTTGGCTACTTTTGGTTAGTCGTTCAATCAACTTTCGGTTAGTTTCAGTTAGTTCCAATTTATTTTAGTCATTTGAACCGATTCCGATACCTTATGATCAAATTTAAGTTTAAATAAACAAACCAACACGATCTCTCACGCGTATGACGTCATGTGGCAAATGTAGCATGTACTTTCTCACTATTTGAGGCCCTATGTTAGGATAGCAGAAAAATTTTCAATGTTAAAATAACCTTAAATCGGCATACGTTAAAGCATATTAAGGGAATTTCTGTAAAAAAGTCAGAGCAGCCATAATAACACAAGATTTCCATGACCGCCTGTTGGGAAAAAAGAAAGTGAATGGCTATTGCAAATTTTTATTTTTCCTGAACCAGTCCACCAACAAAGCATGTTTTCATTTAATTGGTGCTGACCAACTATTTTAATTTTGAAGAACAATTCTATAATTATACCCAGATTATTTGGCGCAGGCCGCGTATAACCGCCACGTCAAGGTTAAAGTTGGCTGGCGAGGAATTTGCCGATCTTTTGCATCTGGTGTGGGTTTATCTGGGCCTTAGATATATCAGCCGATTATACAGAGTTGCTGATTATATACAGGTACAGACTCGTTCGACAAGCTATAAATATTGTTTATTCTGGATTATAAATGAATCAGTCATCTGTGTAATTCATTTGATAAGTTACAACAAAAATTTAAATATACAAATATAGTAGTGCTTTACATAAGTTTTGTTATTGTGTTACACAAAAACCTATTTATCATCACATTTTTGATTTAGGAGATAAAGAAAACATATTTTTAATTACCTATTCAACAATATATAGTTTTATTATCTTTTCTGTGTAAAATAAAGAAGATAAAAGCGTTTTTTCAATTTTGTACCTGTGGGGTTAGTAATGGTTAATTTAATAAGGGGCTTTTTGGAAATTTATAAACGAGATATATTTGTAATGTTTATTGAGGATTATTATAAGAAAAGTCAAGCGCAACGGGAATATAGCAATAAAGAACAAAGTTGAATTTCTTCCCTAAATACATTGGAAATAATTATTGCAGTAAATGTTCAACGAGATCATCATTTTGTTCGACACTTTTTAAATATAGTCATTTCTGTCTTTCTATGGCAGCTAAAATAATAGCTTGGTTATTGCTTAAGAATTCAATTCCCTCTATAATTTTTCTCTTATTGTATGACCAGTAAAATTTACTTTATTTTATATTTTGTTATTTATCTATTAAAGATAAATCTGGCCTATTTGCAAACCAACTTAAAATACCATCTCTGCCAATAGCAATGTTGTATGATAAAGCACCATTCTGCTGCCAAATTATTCTTGATTATTTTATGCTTAAGTTTCGATTACCGCCATTATTATTTACAAGTTGTAGCGTTGCAAATGTTGCAAAATCCGGTAGTGCGATTCCTTTCCTATAACTAGCCGATTTGTATTGCCGATACTCTCCTTACCTTGCAATCCACCAGTACCGATGAATGCTGTTCCGAGTTGCTCGAAACCCTGACTCCGTTTAGAGCGCCCTTTTCACGGAGGTCGGAGGTATTTTTTTTCCTTGACATTCTCATCTAGACCATCGAAGTGTTCAGACAGGATAAAAACAAGCAGTTTTGAATTATGAAATTGTCATTGATATTTTCGGCCATCAGTCTAATTACCGCCTGATTTTGTCGTTAGGTAGATTAGCAATTGTGCTGTCCTGTGTATTTTTTCGAATTATCATTCGTATTGTCTAATGATCGTATTTTACTGATAGTGTGGTTACCCTTCCTATAGAAAAATGGTTCCAACTCTGTAAAAATCTACTAGATACAATTAATTTATTTCAAATTTAGCGTCATCCACTGTAGGTCCAGGATAACCTTCTATTGTCTCAATTACAGTTCTTTACGGTTTAATTAATTAATAGTTATTATCCTCCTTGGATTATCTGATAATATGGAATAGCAAGCTACTAGGACAGTAATTAGTGGACTTAACCTTTTTATACTAACATTTAATGCCATGCTCTTACACATAATTACTTCCGTATTTGTTTTATTACCTTACCGTTAAACGACTGTAGGTCTTATATTTTCATCCTACCTATTATCGTCACTTATCGTTCTGTTTAATAAACTTACCGTTAAACGACTGTAGGTCGTAACCAGAACCTCAAGAAAACCATTGTCATGGTTTAGTTAAAACTATTTTCAAACAGGAATTGGGCAGTCTTAAGGATGTAGAAGCGTAGTTTAATTTGATTTACTAGTCTGATAATCAAGGCGATATACAAATCTTCTCATTAGTTTATGGGCGATACCATAAATTTAACATAATTTTGAGTGTTTATGCAAGAATTTAAAATATGAATAAATAGTTTAATTGTAATCCTGCTGTTTATTTTGGTAAGTTAGTGTCAAAAATGCCTTTCATTAATACCTCTTATTGCTACATTTCACGATATTCCTTTCTGGGGTATGTTTCTAAATTTTAGTGCCCTGATTTCAATGTGCAAAAAGTATTGGTATATTCCTTGTTAAAAATTTAATGGCGCCTTCGCCCAACTGCCAACTCCTCGATCCACGTATTTAAATAAAATTAACTGTTGAGTGAACCTGGCATATGGACCGTTTTTTTTTCTTCTTTTTATGGCAGTTGCACACACACTAAAGGGAGATCCTATGGCGCTCGACGAGCAGTGTGTGTGCAAGCAATTAACAAATTGTGTTACAACTCGCCATTTAGATTTCTCCCTATGACCCTAATGCCGTAATTTCTGAATCACTCAAAGATTTTCGTTGGCACAAAAATAGACGTTTCTTCTACTGAAAATGTATGCTGTCGAAATTACTGCCTCACTCATTACTAGACCTCGTGTCTCTCACACTTAATTTAAATTAATAATTAATAGCATGTTTATTTTGATTTTTTACACCTAAGTAGAGTATACTTAGTTTGAAAAGGCAAAATCATTTCTAGATCTTCATTTTCATAATCATCACTTCTTGGACGCATGTATTGGGCAGGAAATTCGTTTTTGTTCTTCATGTAGCTTTTTATATTACCGCCGTGCCTTTTGTTATAATTGTTTTTATAAACATTTCAAATATATCTAGTTTTCTACTTTCCAAAAAAATCCATTATTAAATTGAGAATTTTTATATGGTTAGTGAGGTCAAAATTCCTGATGTAAACAAGCGCCATTTTCAAGTTCATCAAAATTTAAATAATGCTCATTTCACACAGATAAAACTATATATTGTTGAATAGAGAATTAAAAGCTCTATAAAAGGAACGAATATTATCCATAAATGGATTTCATCTAAATAATTAACACTTTCTGTCATAAAACCGCGTTTTTCAAACTTTTTTTTTTGTTTATTATTTTGTTTTTCTTTATTTCGTTTTATAATACTTTTATTAACTTTCCGAACAATTTTTTTTTAATTATTTTTTTCTTATTTCGTAATACTTATTATTTATCCGAAAAATTTTTCGTTTTTGTTTTATGAATTTTTTTTCTTACTTCGTTTTATAATTAAATGTCCGAAAATTTTTTTCGATTTTATTATTTTTCTTTTTTCAAAAAAAATTTTTTTACATAGAGCATTTTTTTTCTTTTCATTTTTGCCACCCTGACCTCGCAGCTGAACTCCTTCGCCTTTTTTTGCCGAAAGCCGCGTTTCTCTAACTACTTTTTTATTATTTTTTTTATTTCGTTTTATAATATTTTTATTAACTTTCCGAACAATTTTTTACGTTTTTTTTTTCAACTTTTTCCCATTTTTTTCGAAAAATTTTGGGTATCTGGGGAAAATCTGGGGGGTATAATCCTCCCATTGTCAGATTTTCGATGAGGCTCCATTGAGGCGTACCAACCATAAAAATTTCGACCCCGTAGCTCTTTCCGTTCTCCCGAAATTAATTATTTTAGTTTTTTCTTCTCCCTCCTCTCCTGGCCGAGCGGGTATAACCAATCAAGTTAGTAAAGGACGCTCCAAATAGCCACTTGTTCGTTTTGCCATATGTTGCCATATTTTTCGACTAGGACTATTTTGAAAATACTCTTTTATTTTAATGCGTTTAAATAATCATATTAGTAAGATAAAAACACGTTTTGAATAAGCTTAAAATAATAATAATATCTTAGTTTTTTATTACTGTTTATTTTCGATGAGAATATTACATCGTAGAGCTAACCGAGGTAATAATAATTAATTAATTAAACTTGAACTTTATTAATGTAAGTGACAGCATCGTTCGCCCATGCTGCATTCCTTCGGTACACACAGGCTCGTGGGTAAGGCGGTTTTTTCATCATATTATTTTCATCATCATTACTTTTATGATGGAAATAGCTTTTGTTTTTATGAGAGTTCTTGTAGCCACATCCATTTATTTAACCATTTTTACTCGTCAGCATAGAGGTAGTAAAATGTCTCATTAAATGCCGCTTATGCCAATCAGTCAACCACGTCTTTCTTGTGAATAATAAGCTTCGAAAGAAAATTGTCAAAGAAAGCGTTTTTAACACTGCAAAATTAATTACTAAGAAATTTTAACCAGAGAAACGTCTTTTAATAGAAATAAGATTGAAATTTAAATAGCGTATTTTGAGTTAATCCCATTAAAGATAAGATTCCAGACGCTGCTCTATTAAATATATAATCGTATTTATTTTCAATTTCCAATCAATCTTTAGGAAGCTCTGAAGACGATCGTGACCGCAATAGAAATATTTTTAAGCCACTTTTGAATTAATGACCAATCGAAATTATTCCTGTTTGAATCTTAGAATTCCGTTTTTGGTTTACCTTCGAATAAATTCATCTTTGATTCGATTTATTTTGAAATAAGAATTTAGTGTTTTTAATTATTTTAAATCGGTACTAAGATAAAAACACGCTAAAGAAAGCTGGTTTGAAAGTAAGTGCTCCGAGATCGAGAATCTACAAAGACGCCACGACTCTCTCAACTTCCATAAGAAGATGAAAGAATTCACATCGGCGAATAGGAGATTCACAATTCACAGCATGTTAAGTCCGGATGGGAAGCTGTTAGACTCCACGAAGAGAAAACTGGAGGAATGGGAAAAATACATCAAGAACCTATTTGAGGATGTCAGAGCAGAACCTCGTCGGACGGATATGAATGGGGAGGCTCCGAGTATCCTGGAGTCAGAGGTGCATTATGCGATAAATCAACTCAAAACAAACAAAAGCCCAGGACCAGACGAAGTCTACCCTGAAATTTTAAAACTGGTTAGTGAAGAGAATACTGATTTACTTGTCACTCTATTTAATCGTATTTATGAGACTGGCAAGGTACCTCGCGAATGGCCAGAAGCGGATTTTATACCACTACCAAAGAAAGCGATCCCCAAAAATTGCGGTAATTTCTGACTGAATTCTGCTGAGAATAATCGTTAACCGCATCTCTTGCAAATGTGAAGCGAATATTGAAGATGATCAGCTTGGTTTCAGGGGCGGAATGGGTACGAGACAGGCTCTGTTTAGCATGCTGGTGTTAGCACAAAAATGCTATGATCAACAAAGAGACCTCTTCATCAACTTTATATATTTCGAGAAAGCATTCGAGATAGAGTGAAGCATGACCTGTTAATATACTCTCTTTATGTCATGGGTCTGGACGAGAAAGACATTACCCTGCTGCGAAACTTATACTGGAACCAAATAATTAAAATTGAGGAATCCACATTCGAGCAGATCGAGATCCACATGGGAGTTAGACAGGGCTGCGTTTTATCACCGTTGCTGTTCAACCTCTACTCAGAACTAATATTTAGCAGAACTTTGGCGAACTCGGAAGGAGTTAAGGTTAATGGTGTGAACATTAACAGTATAAGATGCGCCGATGCTCTTGATCGCAGACTCGTGTCTTGGCCTACAACGACTCCTCAGCAGTGTTCACATAGCTTGCGAAGCGTTTGGCATGAAAGTAAACATAAAAGATATCAAGGTTATGACCATCAAAAAATCAAAGAATGTCCAACAATCAATCTAAATAAACGGCAAAGTTCTAAAACAGGTGGATAGGTTTCGCTATTTGGGATGTTGGGTGGACTGCAAGTTGGATCCGGACGTAGAAATAAAATGTATGTAGAATAGAACAAGCCAGGAACTGCTTCGTGCGACTTCGGAAGCTGCTCTGCGACTCACGACTCAGCCTGAATCTGCGTTAAAGGCTCTCAAAGTGCTACGTCTGGTCTGCTATCTTGCATGGAACTGAAACATGGCCACTCAAAGCACAAGCCATCAACAAATTGGAAGCTTTCGAGATGTGGATCTACCGTAAAATGCTCAAAATAACAGGGACATCGCACACCACAAACGAAGAAGTGATACGCAGACTGGGAGCAGGACGAGAGTTATTATACTTGTAAAGGTCCGGAAAACATCGTATTTGGGACACATACTGAGAAACGCTAAATATCGTTACACACAACTTATCGTTCAGGGGAAGAGCAGGGGCAGGCGCGGCCTTGGAAGGAGGAAACTGTCATGGCTGAGAAACATACGTCAGTGGACTGGCCTGAACTTTGAAGATCTTATAAGAGCAGCCGAAAATCTGCTACTGTGATATCCAACCTCCACTGATGGAGACGGCACATTAAGAAGAAGAAGAGTATTTTATACATCACTCACTATTTCCAAAGATACAGTAGAAGACGAGAAGTTATATGTATATGTACAATTTAGACAATTTATTCATGTTCATAAACTACAAGGTAATTTTTACATAAGTCAAAAATAAGGATATAAATTCTTAAAGCTAGGTAAAATGGACAGATATTACAAAACATAATGGACGGTCAAAATGTTAAAAAGATGTAGGACACACATATGTATGTTAAAATAGAGTTTAAATATTGAATTAAGAGTAACTGACACTAACATATTAAAATTAGACATTTGAAAACGACTCTGGACCACACGCAAAGAATTCTTGTTCTGAATAAAATGCGTTCCCCAGCAAAATTCTCCCAACCGTGCATTTAAAGGAATTAAGTGGGAGCTCTCTAGCAATTACCGGTAGTTTATTAAATAATTTCACCGCAATAAAATGTGGCCCTGACTGCGATTTTGAGAGACGGCAGCGGGCAACCCTTAAGTCACTCCCATGGCGAGTGGGGTAATCGTGGATAACATTGTGGCTTTCAGAGAGTTCTATATTACTCCTGACATACATGAGGCACTCATAGATATAAGCAGATGGAAGAGTCAAAATCTGGAACTGGCGAAATGCCCGCCTACAGTCCTCTCTGTAACCCAACCCAGCAACGATTCTTATGGCCCTCCTCTGCAAGGCAAACGCCCTAGTTGCAGAGGGAGCCCTACCCCAAGTCAATAGGCTGTAGCAGAAGATGTCAGAAGGGTATCCAGAGAAACACATCCTGCCAAGCTCCTCAACAAAAACACAGTGCTTCGGAGTCTCTTGCAAACGGACTCAACATGAACATCCCAGCTAAGTTTTGGGTCCAGATGGACGCCAGAAACTTGACGCTGTCCTCAGCATTCATGCCCTCGCAGTTTCTTAGAAAAAAACAGCATTTTTTGGGTCTTATCTATGTTGAGTGATAACTTGTTTGTATCAAACCACAGCCTGGCTTCCGACTGTGCCATGCCTGCCAACTCCTCCGCCACAACCTGACTCCGGCTGCGGCTCCCGGTATATGTATCATCCGCATATTGGCCAAATTTAGCTATGGAGTTACACATAGGCAAATCATTCACATACACCAGGAAAAGAATCGGGCCCAGGATGGAGCCCTGAGGAACACCAAGATTCAAAACCCTTTCTCCAGACAGTCTACTACCCACTCTAACCATTTGGGGTCGTTTCTCCAGATATGATCTAAGTAAGGCAATGCTAACTTCTGAGGATTTGTAGTATGCAAGCTTTTTAAGTAGAAATTCATGTGAGACAGTCAGTAGCCTTACTGAGGTCAAGGAATTGTGCTATACTGTAGTTCCCATCCTCAAAATCATCCAGGATGGTACAGATGAGGTCCAGAACTGCCATGGCTGTGCCTCTCCCAAAGCGAAAACTAAACTGACAATTTGAGGAAAGTGCATTAGTCTCAAAAGAGAATGAAATTTGATCCACCATGCACTTCTCCATCACCTTAGACAAAATTGGAAGTAGGGAAATAGGGCGGTAGTTGGCTACTTTAGTTGTCTCCCCCTTTTTAAAGATTGGACTGATTATTGCCCTCTTAAGCACTGCTGGGAAAACACCTGACGAGAAACACTGGTTTATGAGGTTGGTGAGTGGCTTAGCTATTAGGCCCTTAATATATTTGACAAATTTAACAGAGAAACCAAAAATATCAGTGCTGTTTTTGTTTTTTAATTTTTGAATTATTTTTAATATTCGCTGTTCAGTAACTTGCTGGAAAGAAATGCTCACAGACGGAACAGGCCCATTCACGTATCCCAGAGGATCTCGGTTTGTTTGGGAAATACCATCAACTATATTTGTAGCAATAGTACTAAAATATTCATTGAATTGTTCAGGTGGGATGTCCGGTTCCTGTCTGCTGTTTCCCGAAAGCCCTTTTTGACTATTTATGATAGACCACATATTCTTCACCGGATTCTTTGAGGTCGCAATAAGGTTATCATTTGCATCTTTTTTGCCTGTTTTAAAGCTTGGTTATATATATATTTTTAAAATTTTTAAGCTCCTCCTTATTTCTTGGAGTCTGATGCTTGTTGTAAAAATCCTGCAAAAAGCGTAGTCTTTCTCTCATTTGACGCAATGTGTCTTTGTATGTCCTTTCAGGGAATGACTCTAGGAATGCAGATTTGGGATTCTGAATAAACAGAGAAAGTTTGTTCTCAATTGAGAGATCAATATTATCAACAAAACACCAACCAACCACACCCACCTCCACCTCAAAACGGGCCAATCCATTCTGAGTAATTGGAGGAAAAACCTTCCTCTCCAGTGGCCGCCGTACATCCACTGAATCAACACCCATGTCAAGATAAATACCCTGACCGCAGTGATCAGGCAGACCCACCTGGAGGACCTCAGTACCAATCTCTCTACTCACACAGTTTATAAAGATGTTGTCCAGACAGGCCGTCCCCTCGTTGAGTCAAATATCATCCTCCGAAAGTCATCGCTCTCAAGAAGATCACACAATAAGGCTGAATTTTCATCATTTAAAGTGAAATTGACATTGAAATCTCCTGTGAAGACAACATCTCCACCAAGACCAATCTCCCGTAATGCAGCCTCCAGGGTCTCCAAGAACACCAGAAATTATCCTAATGGAGACCTATACACAGCGATCACACAGAGCCTAAGGGGATTTATAAGTGAACAGCATAGTTTTATACACTTCTCTATATTAATGCTTAAAACATTTTTGGTTTCATATTTATTTCTAACTACCTCGGCAAGTATCAAGGAACCCCCACCCATGTACTGCTCCCATGCAGAGGAGGAGCTAAGATCATAGTTGTTAATATGCAATGAGTTTAATTCGTCTTTATTTAGCCAGTGGTCAGTTAACGCTACAATGTCAATAGTTTTATCTGCAAGAAACGCATCCAATTCATGAGTTTTATTACGAATTGATCTGATATTGACATGAAACACATTAAAGATATTATTTTTATGTACATTTAAAGGAAGATTATAATTATTAGGTTGAGAAACGTTCTTACAAACAAATGAATTTTTATTGTTACATACCAGTAATTTATTATCAGCAACCTTTACGGATCCACTGTAGACTGTGCCTTCATCAGACTCCTTTGAGAGGCCTTGGTCTGATTTAGACGCTGGTAGTTGATAAAATGGTTGATGATTTTACCATTGGGCCAAAGTTCTGCATCCATAATAGTGGTTTTGCTTTCTACTGGAACAACTAATTTAAAGTAACCGCAATATTTCTCCTTGATTGTTTTAAGTTGATAGCATTGATATCTGTGGTTAGGATAAATTTGTTCCAGGTATTTATTAATGTCTTTTGCCTCTGTTGTGGGATCAAAACCAGATAAGAATATCCACTTTAGCAGCGTTAGAGTGGCTGCTTTTAGGACACAATTTATATTAGTGCCTAATTTGAGTGTAGGTCTGCCTGTCCTACAGTTTTGCTGCTTATTTTTTCGAGATTTAACCAGTCATTTTCGGCATTGTTATTGTTTTGTTTACAATTTTTATTTTTTTCTTCTTCTCCATGAGGTCCGGCCCTGGTGGGAGTTCCTTCAACGAAGACGTCATTTGTCGAAGGCGGAGGCGATGGCGATATGCCATTCGCCGAAATTGAAGCGCTAACTTCAAGCGGCTGCAGTTGTGTCGTGCCGCGTTCTTCATCCAGCTCGGCGACAACTATGACGTCATTGGAATCGTCGCTGCGAGGACCTCTAGCGGCGGATGTTTCACCTTCTTGATCCTCGTCGGGCAATATGGTGGATTTGACTCTACTGCACTTGTTTGCTGTTTTTGGTATGGGTCTTTGTTTACCTTTTTTATCAATGCCAATTTCCACGATTTCCATGGAATTCTCCAATGTTTTGAGCTTTTCTCTCAACAAAGCACAGTTTTCTTCCAGGATTTTGTTCTTGCTTACCATTTCCTCAATCAATCTCTTCAGGTAAGAATTCTCCGAATCATCGTTGTCGTCGACGTCGGTAATGGCGACTTGGTGATCCTTATCACAGCAATCAAGCCGTGTTTCGTCAATAAACCTGAGTTTATCGTTCCAATCACGTGTGGCACACGATCTATGATATGCTTTTCCACAATTTACGCATATGAAACTACCGAACGATTTTTGCAGCAAAAATAGTACGTTTTAGTATTAGATTCACTTTTGCGTACCTTTTTACTTGGCGCCATCTTACCTATCATAGATATAATATAAGATATTTAAACAAATAAACATAATTTTTCACAATTGAGAATATCATTAATGCAAATTACCTGAAACATATCACTAAATCTTGAGCAATCAGTATGGGAAATGGAACGAAATGTGCATAAATCTTGTTTTAAACGAAAGCCCTATTTTCAGCTAATCCATTTCCTTCGAAAAATTTTCGATGTGTATGATACTTAAAATGGCTTTTATCATATTCTATATAGCTGAATGTATCAGTTGATAAAATATCATCTTCAGTTAAATAGCAAAAATATTCATCTCTATTCTTACTAGGAAAATATAATTCAATGTTAACAATATACAATAAAAATGTTGAATAAGTCGACGTATTTTGTTTAGTAATACGAGCATTCCGTTAAGTACAATATAATAAGCCTCAATCCTCTTATGTCGGTACGCCAATAAAATGTTCAGGCATTTAACAAATACTGTTTGATAGCAAGAAAATTAAAATTAGCACAGTACTCAGACATTGGTTTATTACTTAGGCATAGAACGACAAAAACTTTTATTAGCCTCTTTCCCTTTTCTTCCACAGTAAAAGTTTGGGTTAGTTGGGTAGTTAATTTACCTGTTAGCATAATTCTAGCTTCAGATGCATTCTTATGCGGGTATTTGTGGGTATTTGTAGGTATTTGTTGGAAGTTGTTGGATATTGTAGATATGCCTGTATTTATACACCATCAATACAGATTTATACAAATCTTTCTAAACGATTATTCAGTCGTCTCTAAAGCATAAACTCTATACACATCTGTCTAAAGCTGTATTTACATGTGTAAAGCTGTTTCCACACCATAAAATACACCCCAAGTTGTAGTGGGAGCTTTTGTAGCTGCATCCCGTTATTTAATTATTTTTTCTCGTCAGCATAGAGGTAGTACACTGCCCCATTTATTATGTCGCTTATGTCAATCGGTCAACTACATCTTTCCTAATATGAAAATCAATTTACTGCATAGTAAATAATCTCGGAAGAAAATAGTGGTTTCCTTTTAAGCTGCATAATTAATTACTAAGAAATCTCGTACTTGTGGTTGCTCTAATACTTTTATTTAAATTCCCTTCTTTATATCCCCCATAAAGCTCCTCAAGATTTATAAAACATCACCTCCTTCAACTTTTTCTAGAAATAAGAAATTTAAGTAGCATGTTTTGAGTTAAACCCGTCAAATATTAGATTCCAGCCGCTATGCTCTATAAAAAATATAATCATATTTATTTACAATTTCCAATCAATATTTTAGGAAGCTGTGAAGATGATAAGATAAATAAATTCGTCTTTGATTTATTTTGAATTACGATTTTACTTTTTTTAATGGTTTTGAAATATTTCAAATATAGCTCACGTTTCCCAAAGAAACAGTAAATTAAGAACATTTTACATTGAAGTGAATATGTATATGCGTAAAGCAGTTAGTCACATATGTATAAAATATCTAAACAAGTAAATACAATTTTATTGTCCACAACTGACAATATCACTAAAGTTATCTGAAATATATCACTAAATCATGAACAATCAGTCTACATAAATCTTGTTTTTAATGAGAGCTTTATTTTCAGCTAATCCATTTGGCTCGATTTACAAAGAAATCAAAAATATTCGATGCGTGTGTTGCCTAATATGGCTTTTATCATTTTGATATATTACATTTTCATGGCCTGTATGACGTGACGCCACCCTGTTTGGCGTGCAGGTTATGTAGCTCAAATTAGGCATCGTTCTACGTCAGGTGAGAAGAGATGATAAGAATGGAAAGCATTTAGTGAGCAATAAAAATGTCTATTGGTAAGACTGAAATATGCCGTAAAAAGTGTTTTGATTTAAAATAAAAAAGATTCAAGACAACGTCGAGGAAAGTAAATCGCAAAAAGTGAAACATCCAGATGTATATCTTGTCAAATGTATTATAAGAAGAAAGAGAAATAAAATGAAAAAAATATTAAAAACGACGTCTTGAATCTACCATTTACTCAAAAAAAAAATGGTGGACTTCCAATTTACAATGTTGAATATGGGTGATTACGTACGCATAAGCAGGCACCCTGAAGTTTTTTTAAATATTACCCGCCAAAGTGATCAACTGAAATATTTCGTATAAAAGTATTTTGATAAAAAATAAAAAAATTGAGATAGCGTCTAGGAAAGTAAATCGCAAAAAGTGAAACATACAGAAGTATTATATTAAAATTGTTTGGGTTTTCTCTCCAATTAGAGCCGCTTGCTCTGGCTCTAGGGTGTAAACAGCACAAGTGCTAGTTAAGTGACCCTAACGAAGCTGCAAAAAATCAGCTGCAAAATGGGGAAATACTCAACGTTTCGGGAAACAAATCTGTTCCCGTTGTCAAGAACGATAAAATCTAAAAATGAAAATGGTTAGTAAATATAATAAAATAGTAAAAAGCTCTTGCAGATTGTCAAGATTTGAACTGACTTTGACAAGATGAAAATTATAATGTCATATCATTTAATTACTGGTTACTGGTCTTTAGTGTGATATTGAAGTGTTATTTGGTAAATTAATTTGTTTTTGAAGTTTTATATATCTATAATTTGGTGTTATTCGCTTAGGAGGAATTTAATGAGTTTTGATATTTTTGATAACAATCACAGAATACAATGGAACGCTTCAAGTATTTTAGCAAAGGAGCCTTCATCTAAAAAACGTAAAATTATAAAAAGTGCTTTAATTCTATTAAATAAAGATGAATGTGTTGCTTCAACTTCTGTTAGTTTTAATAGCACCTGGTTACCTTTGCTAAAAACTGAAGTTGATAAGGGACATTTAAAAATGAACTAATCCTTTTAACAAAAATCATTAAATTCTTCCTAAGCGAATAACACCAAATTATAGATATATAAATTAATTTACCAAATAACACCTCAATATCACACTAAAGACCAGTAACCAGTAATTAAATGATATGGCATTATAATTGTCATCTTGTCAAAGTGAGTTCAAAGCTTGACAATCTGCAAGAGCTTTTTACTGTTTTATTGTATTTACTAGGTAACCATTTTCATTTTTAGATTTTATCGTTCTTGACAACGAGAATAGATTTGTTTCCCGAAACGTTGAGTATTTCCCCATTTTGCAGTTGATTTTTTGCAGCTTCGTTAGAGTAACTTAACTAGCACTTGTGCTGTTTACACCCTGGCGCCAGAGCAAGCGGCTTTAATTGGAGAGAAAACCCAAACAATTTTAAGGTAAAACATGAATCCTCCGCAACAATATAGAACATCTATACAGAAGTATATCTTGTCAAATGTATTTAAAAAATATTAAAAAAGACTTCTTGAATTTACCATTTACTCATAAAAAATAGTGGACCTCCAATTTGCACAGTACCCGATTACTAAAATACGCATGTCCTTTCTGTTGAGGTATGGCTTGAATTGTTGATAGATCTTTGTCCCTATTTTATAGTGAAGTTCTTTAAGAGCGGTGTTCTGTTTTAATTTATGGTTAGTAACTAAACTGCTCTTCAAAAAAAACGATGCACCTAGTTTTTTGGACAATATTTGAAAGCTCGTTATTGGAAACCTTCTCAACCGATTTTAAAAACTTTGGAAATTCTGAATAGTTGATTCTTTGGCTCTTACGTCTAATTTTTGTAATAAGATATTTTGCACCTAACATATACTACAGGGTGATAGAGAAAAAGATGGCTTTTTACAAAATTTCAAGTTGGATAGTTGAGATTGATAGCCGTAATACCTCTCTTTACATACAGTTAGGTAATACCTCGGGACGTATTTGAGATTTTGTGGATATCTTGGCTAACTACGACTATACGGCAATTTTTCGAAAATTGTCGTTGTTTTCCAGTTTAGTCCCAATAATGAACAAACTATGGAGGTATCTATGAATTGTGAACACGACGTCTTACGGTAGGTCATATGCTACCAGTTTATGTACGTTACGTGATCCATAAAACCAGAATGTTCTGATTAAGGGATATGTTTTACACAAAATATTGCACGAATATTACTAAATGGTCCCTAGAATACCTAAGAATTGAAATGATAGGTGGGTACTTAAATAGGATCCTCTGTTAAAAAATTTATTCTTTTATTACCATTTTACTTTTTCAATCACCCTGTATATTCGAAGGTAATTTCGAGTGTAATTTGAGAGGTTGTAAGAGGCAAAAACTTGTTTGCATATTTATGGTAACGTTACACGAAGTAATATCCTTATTTTACGATATTTTGACAACTGACTGATTTATCACCAAAAATCAAAAACCGTTTCGAGAAAATACTCCATTCTTAATAATCCATGGTATTAAGGTCGCATTTTAAGTTTACAAGTATAATTTTCTTTGGTTTGAATTTCTATTTTGAATTTTCAATAAAAAATTATTTTGTGTAAAACATATCCCATAATTTGAACTTTCTGGTTTACTGGATCACGTAACGTACATAAACTGTTAGCATATGACCTACCGTAAGACGCCGTGTTCACAATTCGTCGGTACCTTCCGTAGTTTGCTCATTATTGGGACTAAACTGGAAAATATCGACGATTTTCGAAAAATTGCCATATAATCGTAGTTAGCCAAGATATCCACAACATCTCAAAAGCGTCCCGAGGTATTACCTAACTGTAAGTAAAGAGAGGTATTACGACTATCAATCTCAACTACCCCATGGGGATAACTTCAAGTTTTGTAAAAAAAAAACATCTCTTTCTTTAACACCCTGTAGTATATGTTAGGTGCAAATTATCTTAGTCCAAAAATTAGACGTAAGAACCAAAGAATCAACTATTCAGAATTTCCAAAGCTTTTTAAAATCGGTTGAGTAGGTTTCCAATAACGAGCTTTCAAATATTGTCCAAAAAACTAGGTGCGTCGTTTTTTTTGACGAGCAGTTTATTTAAGTATTAAAATCACTTGACTTAGAATTTCGACAGATCTCGTACTTGAGTACATTAGACGGGTATCTACCAAACTGCGCTCTTGTGAGCTGCCATTGATTGTGTTTGAGGATTAGGATATCAGTACATCAACCAACACCTACGTTCTTGTCAACTGCGAGCAATGGTTAGAGCGGAATAGGTGAGAGACGAGCCTGTCGGACTGCTAGTTCGCTTGACTATTTATATAATAAAATCTCCTGATCATTGCAATTTTAAGGTTCATAATTGCCTGCCCTGTTCGCTCACGTTGTTTATAATATATAATAATAAAGTTTATTTAATATTTTCCAAGTTCAAGTTCAAACTTAGGACAGGTTGATATTTAATTCGTATATTTTATGCATTTAACAAAGACTGACTGATATGAAGGAAATTAAAATTAGCACAATACTCAGACATTGGTTTATTACTTAGACATAGAACGCCAAAAACTGATATTCTTGATTATGTAGCAATACGAGCCCAAAATTATATAATTGGACCCAGTCAATATTTAATTTTTTACCTTATTTTAAAATCCATTGGTAACCACAAAAGCCAAGTCTATTTAATTCTGCTATTATTATTGTAATTTAAGATATTTTGTAAAACAAAATATTAAAGGTAATGTTAAAAAACTACAGATATGCCCATAAAAATAAATTATAATATAACATTAAATCAATTCATTTCGATCCATAATCATATCAGGATGTTGATGATTTTACTACTGTGTAACATCTCCCTTTTGCTTCAGAACTGCTTGAATTCGCTTTGGCATAAAATCAACTAACTGCTTGCAATCTTCAGCAGTAAACGAGTGTCAAATTTGAGTTAGTTTGGGTTAGTTCTTTCAGAAGCGGGTCATGGCACGTATTTTTTTTTCATAATATGTCAAAGCATCAATAGGCAACAGATCTAGGCTACTGCAAACTTAATTGAACTTCGGGATATAATTTTATAACATCCATTCGTTTAATATTTACGCAGTATGGCACGCAGCACTATCCTATTGGAACATATAATAAATTTCATTTATTTTTAAAGATTCAATAAATGGCACTAAACTGTTTCTTAAGATGTCAGTATGACTAGCAGCATTAACAGTCCCTATGACGTGCAACTTTTCAACCCCTTGAGCCGACTTGAAACCCCAAGTCACTACAGGAGCCGGAAATTTTTCTTTCCGGCGCAAGCAATCTGGATGATTTGGCTCATACCTCAAACCTCGAGTCGTCACTCCAAGTAACACAATCCCGATGCACTTCTGACCAGTTATGATGAAGTTTGCCCATATTAGCCTATTCTTTAAAAATTTCCAGCATCTGTAATGAAGTTGCACATCATAGAAAGGGCTGGCAATATTGCTAGGTACTTGGACATCCTAAGGTACCGTTTGTTGCCATCCATTGAAACAGTAAAAACAAGAAAAAAAATAATACATATGCCAACAAAAGGGAGGAGCTGCGTGTCATAACACCAAAATAGTGTTGGTTGATTGGTAGACATTCCAACATATTATTCCGATGTTGAATCGGGTGTTCAGTAGCCTCGATCTGCCCCTAATTTAAAGACTTTTGCATATTATGAAGAAAAAAAAGGTGTTTTAACTGCTAGAGAACTTCTTGAGTTAAGAGAGAGAGACTAACTTAAATTTGGAACTCTGTTACTACTGAAGAATTCAAAAAGTAGTAGACACTATGCCAAAGCAAATTCAAGCAGATCTGAAGCAAAAGGGATACGTTATACCCTTGTAAAATCACCGATTTCCTGATACGATTATAGGGCCAAACGAAATGATTCATTGTATGTTATTTTTTGGTTATGGGTACATCTTTGGTTAATTTTAATAAAAAAAATTCAAGTTACGATAATAATAGTTGGATTCAATATTATACTTTTGTGTTTATCAATGATTTCTAAAATAAAGTGAAAACTGGCAGTAATAACTGGGGCCAAATAATATGATGCTAGGCTCGTAATTATATTGTCACGTATAGAATATTTGTAGGTCTTGTACTGTTACGACCTGTATGCCATGACGCTACGCCTTAGTTGGCGTGTGGGATATATAACCCAGACTCGGGATCGATCTACATCAAGTGAGAAGAGATAATAAAGAACGCACTTTAGTTAAAAACAATAACAGCGTCTCATTGTCAAAGACTTAATGGGAAAACAGCAACAATGTCTATTGGTCAGAAACTTAATGAGTACCCTCTATACTCGATTATTAAGGTGCTCATGTCCTTTCGATGGAGGTATATTCTTGAATTGTTTCAATCAATTCCTTCATCCTTCTCCAGGCTGCAGAACACCGAAGTACAAAGTCTGGAGCAGATCAATGTTTTGACAAGCGGGGCTGCATTGTATTAGTATGCAGAAAAGTCAAAGTGATAAGAGCAGTTTGATTACGAGGAGCGACGCCCCCCATTTCGAGTTGCCATGGGATGTGGCCCATCAAATCCCATCTTCCTCCTCCAGGCTGAAGAACGCCGAAGTACAAAGCCAGTATCTGATCAATGACAGTTTGTGACAAGCGGGGCTGTATTATATTAGTAGACAGGAAAGGCAAAATGGTGAGAGCAGTTTGATTACATGGAGCGGCGCCGCCGCCCCCCCCCCCCCATTTCGAGTTGTCCTGGGATGTTGCCCATCAAATTCCATCATCCTCCTCCAGGCTGGAGACCACCGAAGTACAAAGTCTGGAGCTGATCACTGGGAAGTGACCTAACAAACCCCATTCTCACCCCTTTTAGACTATGGACCACCAAAAGATTAAGTCTGAGGCCGATGCTTCCAGTGGAACCGGCCCTAGGTGGTAGATGTATAAGCATACTCGCATCGTCCGGTGAAGGACAACCCCACCAGAACTGGGAAGCGCTAAGTGGTTTTCTCGAATCACGTTCCGCTTCCGCTCGGGTGGCTCCGGGTTCCAAATTAGGAATATATGGACATGATGGCGCTCCCAGGATCAAAACATTCCGGAGATAAACTATCCGGCCGTTCGGATCTCTCGGCGCCGTCTTTGGTCACTGTTTTAAATTAAAATTTTCTTAAGAGTTGTGTTGCGTGTTTTAATTATTGTTAGCTTTGTCTTAAGTATACTCAATGTTTACATTGCACTTTAACTACTTGATAGATTATATTTTGAAAATTATCTTTCCCTGAACTTTGACAAATTTATTTTAGATTCGACTTTATAGATTATCAACCATATTATTGCATATTCATATCGAGCGTACAGAATCGCACCTTATCATAAGGCGACTATAATATGTTAGCTATAATACCCTCATTGCGTTTTATCTTCAATTATTTAAACACTTCATGCATGACCCTCCGTTCGCTTCGCTTGCTACGGGGGCTCAACAAACAGGAGCTAACCAAAACTAACCCAAAATATGAAAAGCCTGCACATTTACATTACAGTCAGGCTATAAAATTTGCGATCCCGTACGCTCGATATGAATAAGCCCCCGGTCTACGAACACATGCTCTGCGAAACTCAGGTTTGAGTAGGGAATCAGGTTGCAGGTGTGGACCCCACGAACATGTGCCCTGCAGGAAACTGGTTTAGGTAAGAAACAAGGTCTGCCGAACTAATGGTTCGCCAGCGTATTTATATAATAAAATATGCTAATCGCTGCACATATAAGGTTTATAATCGCCGCGCTTACTGCTCGCGTTTTTTATAATAATTTGTCTTTAATGTTTACATAATATTTTCCAAGCTCAAGTTCAAACTTATTGATATATTCGAGACATGATCGATAATTCAATTTCTTTTAGTTAATTAATAGTTATTACTATAGTGTCAGGTTGAATATCCTGTATCATTTACCTTATATTAGAAACAGGTACATACGTTTTTCAGCAAAGAACATAGAAGTCTAACTAAGCATAACAAATCAGAAACTAAATGGAATCCCTTAAATATGCACAACTTCAAGCGTATATTTGTGGGTTTGCCATGTCCTCCAACCTTTATTTGAATTTCCTTCTTTATAGCCCCAATGAGACCATACTGCCATAAAGCTCCTCAAATTTTATTAAACATCACTGATGACTGTAACAAAAACATTTTTTCGGAGAATGTTTATTACATATTGGGTTTTAGTGCGACTTAAGAGAAAAATATTACAACAGAAACTTTAATATACCACCCCTTTTAATTGAAACTTACATGTTACAAAAAATAAATTTTTTATTTAGTGTCTTAACATTATTTCAAATGAACCATGATAAACTAATTTTATTTAGTTACATATACAACTATCCTCTTGCAATCACAAAATCGTGAGAATAAATCAAGGGCACTAAATCAAAGAAAATACTAAATTCAATCACAAAGTACGGCCTGAGACTCAAAAAGAGATCAGGGAGTAGATCACCACTAGGGTATTTCACAAAAAATACGATAACTCACCTGCCAATCGCAATGCCTAACTTTTTCATCGGTGTAGGTCATGACCGGGAGCGCTCCCCCAAAATTTAAACTACCAATCCCTACGAGCCTCGTGCCCATGTCACAGAAATGCCAAGGCACAGCGCAACTCGCGGCAGGCGCATTCGACAAAACCACTCAAGGATTTTCTTACGCTCTACCGATAGCTCACTACGATAAATGACGACATCCGAGATCCGCACCCACTGATTTTTCTCTTCTCAATTAAAGTGTGGCAAGTATAACTGGAACAGCCGAAAGAATGCAGACAAAAAATTGGCGATGTTGTCGAACTTTAATATTTTTTGAGAATTAATGTTTATACCTATTCTTTTGATAAACACATAATTTAATATACTCATTAACTCATTGAAAATAAAAAGTAATATACAACTGGAACTTTTACTTCATCTTTAATTCATTATCTATTTTACTCATTATCAATTTAAATAAATTTGTGACATTTATATCTATTTGCCCGATACATCCGGCAACAGGTGCGTCAAGTTCCCCTCGTCCTCGTGACAAATTGCATAAAGGCATTTTTCCTCTCTTTGCTCCTCAAACGTCGCTGTTCCAAATAAGTTTGCCACACTTTACGTTGCGCTGCGACACTGGCAGGCAGACTGTGTAGCGCACCAGTAATCTTTCGTATTAACGCACAGCAAACGGCCTCAAAAGCAAATAATTATAAATCACAGATCGATAACATAGCGGTTAGGACCACACATCTCTAGCTGGGCCGTTACTGTGGCAAAAAAACACTTCTACGATACACGCAAGGCAAAAATGATGAGTCCAGATGACCATTCGATTCCCGAGTTTTTCACAGCCACGCAGAAATTAATAAAATTTAACGCGATATTATTAAAAATCAGCTTAGAACCGATATAATACGGTATTTTGTGATGGCTTCCATTAGATAGAAAAAATTATAGCATAAGGTAAGTAGGTTAACTGTTCCTTTATTTGCATGCTTCTTTTCAACTCTTTTTACATTTTAAAAGCTCTAATCCGCCCTGTTTCTTCTAGGCAAGCTAAAGAGCTCAAGGTAATAAAATAGAGAAAAGTTTGAGTTATTAAGTAAGTAAAACACGTCCCCTAAAACCAAAATAAGCCAAAAAGAGCGACAATAGACCGTCGAGGCTCTAGGCACTTACTCAACAAAAATCAGTTGCCTCAGAAAATCTATATAAAATGCATTGGAATTAAGGTCTACCACTCCCACAAAAAGTACATATTTTATGAAATTAATTAACTGCGAGCCCAATCAAGGGGAAATATAAAGCGAACCTAATGCTACTGACAAGCAATTTATTTTGTTAAGAAAATTAAAGTTCAAGCTTAAGAGAGCAACTTAATATTAAATATTTACATTTGTTTAAGGCAAGTACATGTGTGACTCCCTTCTCCCTTTCGGGAAGACACAGAAATGAAAGAATATCGTCAAAACAGAAAATCAAACTACTACAACGAGAATGGATAGAAATACTTATATTTAACTGGAATTAGTTGGAGTAGTATAAATGTATTAAATATTGTGATCAATATATGACAATACCATTCCTATGTTTGCTTTATTTTTAAATTAAGTCAATATATAAACATCGCAAATTTCGAAACATTTTAACTCATTCTTCACAGAATGGTGAATTTCTTGATCGATACAACAACCTCCTGTAAGTGAATTTTTATCAAACCAAAAGGTTCGCAGAACACTATTGTTGTTTATTTTTCAAAAAAAAAATATCTTTAATGTTTAGTGTCATAGCATGATTCCAAATTAAACATGATAATCTAATTTTATTTATTCACATACATCAGAGTCTTCTAAAGTTTTACAATACTTGCAGAGTTAAGAAATTCCTTAGTAATATTTTATGTGGTTAATATCTCTCTGAACATAATATTTATTGCAATTGTTGTTAAATTTTATTTGCTGCTAGACCGGTATAACAAAGGAGTAGCTATATCGCTCAAACATTATGCAAATTTCGAAAATAACAAGGAATATCATTCTTTTATTTTGAGGTCTGTGGTAATAGGAGATATTGTGTTTACTGAAAGTTTCAAAGTTTGCAAGAAAATGTGGTATAGTAGGTTTTTCTTTTTAAAGGCATAAATTTAATTAAAACTCGGATATGCAAATGCAATGCTTCAAAGAGAATTCTGGCGAGCATTCTAGCGAAAGAAAAGTTTATTATTATGAATAATACTTGGATGAGATATATCCTCTGAGATCTTAAACATTAGATATACCTATGTTAAAACCTGGAACCAAAAGTCTGAATATGTAGTATTGAAAACATATTCATAATTTTTTATATGTTTTAGGCAAAAGTTAAATGTTCTTTATCGTTAATATGAATTAAAATGCATTATTTGCTTGGAAAGTAAACCAATCCATAACTATAAACCACCACTTTGCCTATAAAACTTCGACTAATAAAATGTGTCGGACTAAAATAATATTTCCTGTCAAGTTTCCTCTTCCATGCATCCCATTTTTATAATTTAAAGTTAAACGAGTTTCCCGAATAACCCTGTTTTATGTGACATATATCCATTCCATGAAGCCAGAATAAACAGATCATAAAGCCAAAATAGATCTGAGATTAATATTTACCATCGAGAACGGCAGATGATATTTCCTTCAACGTAACTCCAACAAAAATGAAATCCGAAAAAAAAACAACTACAACATCATGAAAATAATATATTTCAGTACTCTGAAACTTGCATTCTATTAAAAGGTCTTCGTAATTATATTCGACAAAAATTATATCATAGAATGCATAAAATATTTTACTTTTTTATAAAAATATTGCGAACTATTTTGACGGAAGGCATTGCTGATGTTTCAGAAAAGCTATGATTTTCGGCGCCAAGCCTTATCAAGTATTACTTGACTATGAGTTATGCTGGATTAGCCAAAAGTCTGTACTCGCCTAAATATCTCAAAAACGAAATGTGATAATTTTGAAATTTTGGAGCTAGGCGATATCACCGAACATTAAGAATAGACTAGAAGGTTCACTCTAAGCCCCGCCCCCAGCATTCTCTTTCTTGCCCCGTCACGAAACCTAGTGAAATGCTGGTTAACCGCTCAGGGCTCGTGCCACTTTTCACCCCGTTTCGTCTAAAGTCTTGCGTCTCGCCTTTGTAAGCGCGACATCACAAGTGCCGACTGAGAATGAACCTTCTAGTCTATTGTTAATATTCGGTGGCGGTATTAATGCTCGTAGATTCGAAAAGAATATCAGCAGTGTTGCCAGACTTAGCGTTTTTCCGATAAGATTACAAACTTTGATTTTTTAAATCTATCGCATGGTGAATATTATAATTTTACGTAAAATTTTAGTATAATTTTTTAAGATATCCTATATCTACCTTAAGGCGTCTACAAGTGAAGAAAAAAAAATTAAATATATAATAAAAAAAATTAGTCCATGTTTATTTTTCAATAAATGTCCAAATTTTCTTTAATCCACTTCTTGACAGTAGTCGATGATGGATTTCAGCTAAGCGATGTTCTAGATGTGGGGGTGCCTTCTCTAGTTCATTTTCACTATTTCCGAATCATTTGATTTTTTTTTTGTGTGCGTCCGATTTTAAGTAACCCCACAACTAAAAATCAAGAGGCGTCAGGTCGAGAGAGCGAGCCGGCCATTACATCGCACCTCTTCATCCCATCCATCTGGTTTTAAAGACATGATCTAAAAAAATGCGAACGTTTAAAGCAAAATGACGAGAGGCTCCATCTCGCTAGAACCAAATATTCCCATTCACGTCTTCCGTCTCATATTCGGGATATAAATTCGTTAGATAAGGAACTATTTCTGTTTCAAGTAAGTTTAAGTAACGACCTCCTGTCAAATTTACATTTAAATGGCAAAAACCAATAATACGTTTATGCATTATCCCAGCCCAGACATTAACCTTTTGAGGAAATCGAGAGTGATTTTTCACCAGCCCAGTATGGACTGTCAAAGCCCCAACCTCACCAGAGAGAGTAAATGTTGCCTGATCTGAAAAAAATTATCCTTTTGATAAAGTCTTCATCATTATTGCACATTTCAATTAAGTTTTCATAGAATTCTAGAAGCCTATCAAGATCATCCGCTGATGGTTCATTAATGTGATTTTATAAGGGCGTAGATTTTTACTTTTAGATAGAGGTTTGAATAATATTGTAATCTACTAAAATGCATAAGCTACTAAAGAAATATCACCCTGGCGTAAGTTTGAACTAGAACTTGGAGATTGTTATATAAACATTAAAAGCAAACTATAAACAACGCGAGCAATCAACGGGAGCGATTTTGAACCTTAAGCATGCCATGATCATCACTTTTTTAGTATAAATATGATAACGAACCCTCAGTTCGACAGACTTTAGTCTCGCCTCCAGCTCCCAATGTTAGCCATTTGACGACTACCTTCTGGGTTCTATCCGCTCTTAAAGTTAGCCATACGGCTGCTTTAGGCTCTTGTTCATTCCTTCCAAACCTGGTACCGGTTAGCCATTTGACGACTGCTAGGACCAGGAGTTTCACAACCTCCATAGTAAAGTCCTGACAAGAAGTTTGTCAGTGTTGAGAAATACAAGTGTCTAAATACCAATAATTATTGTTAAAGTTTTATCGTTAATACATTGTTATTGTTATGAACTAAACGTTTTTATTTTATCATCTCTTCTTACCCCACGTAACTCGGTCCCGGTCTACCTCAGTTACACCCGGCACGCTAAACAAGGCGTGTCCTCACGACTAGAACATCCAGTGGTAGATTAAAGGAAGCATTGAGACCCCGTCATTGTACTAATCGCGACACGGCTCTTCTCTGTGAAGTTATTCTTTAAGAAACACGTTACCCCCTTAGCTATTCGTCACAATATCATGGTTTAACCATAACAGCGTCGTAAAAATATGTAGGATTACCATAGCACTAAGTCAAACATCCAAATAATTTTTCGTCATTACTTGCTATTTTCTGTTCTGGATAAATCTTTAATATCTCCATAATTCATCTAAATGATTTCGTGAAATTGGGTTAGTTTGAGTTAGTGTATTGTATTAAAGAGATTTGTATGTAAAATTTCAATACGCTTAAAACCCTTTCAAAGTAACATTTTAAATTACCTTTAAATTAGATGCCATTCAACAAACGTCAGTAATGAGAAACATGGTAACGGATGATGCAAAGCCCACTTAAAATTTATTTGTGTTATTTGAAACTCTATGAATGTTAATAATTTGGGATTCCTCGGTTGAGGAGGAAAATTTGTCTTTCATATAATTTTTCTGAAATAGATTAACAACTTTTAATATTCTTTAAATTAAATACAGGGGTATTCGACGGTCGCTCTAAGTAATTAATTATTTTTTTACTTGAAACTGGCTTGAGTATTATAATTAAAGGAACAAAATTGGCATTGTTATTGAAAAAACCTCAAGTTTGGCAACACCGCTGATACTATCGGCAGGTCCAGACTAATTCTGTATAGACGTACTCGTGTAATGATTTGAACATGGATAGTTCAAATGACAAACCGAGTTTTTTGGCCTTTTCATATAATATTTGATTTGCATGATTATCAAGACAATAGCTTACATATCTATATTCTGAATTTGGATATTAAATGTTGAACCACTAGCGCAATTTGAATTTTACTGATATTATTATTCAACTACAATTACATATTTTTTACAATTTGACTAAATCTTCTTTGTCTTCTTCTTTTTTTCTTATCCCTTATCTGTCCACTTCTTGACGTAGGTTTCTTTCATCTCTTTCAACTCTCCCCTCTTTTTTGCTAACTTCAGCAATATACTATATTAAAATAATAAAAAGCAATACAAAATAAAATTATAAGAAGGTCCAAAAAAACGATAAACTATAATTTCTAAATGTTATTTTGGGAAAAAAGAGGGATAGAAAAAAATCGGTAAAACAAATACCCAACCCAAGAATATAAAGTTTTATCTATACAAGAAAGAAAAAGGACACCTAATATTTAATTGTCGGTATGTCCCTAATCCAATGACACTCACTCACTCACTCTAATGATCATTGTTTTGAAAAATAATAATAACTCTAATTTTGTTTCACACTTTTTTATTTGCTAGTTTCGAATAAGATGTATGAATAAATAAAACACTTGAACAAGTAAAGTAAATTAGATGCTGCTCAGCCTTTTGTAATTTTGTAAGGATTTGACTTCAACCCTCTAATCTCTAGCCATCCTCACCCCAAATTTACCAAGGCCAGTCTACGTCTCGAAGGGGCTCATTGAAAATCTTGTCAAAAAACGAAACAAGCTGTGTGCTTTGAGCTTAAGAGCCATGACACACACAGCGGTTTATGCCGAATCGGCTGCCGAGCCGGACGCCGACTCGGCGCGTATAATACACTTTGCAAATGGGGAAAAACACACACAGCGGCGATTGACGAGTCGCTGCTTGTTAGCCGCTTCGGCATGTCATCTGATGCATTCGCCGGTCGATTCGGCAAAAACAGCTGTGTGTGTCATAGCCGTGCTAAATGGCCGACTCGGCTGCCGATTCGGCAAAAACCGCTGGGTGTGTCATGGCTCTAAGATTTTGATATCGATATCTGCCACGCACTGTTTTTATCCCGTGATGCCACGCCTTGATTGGCGTGCAGGAGAGTAGCTCAGATCCGGAATCGCTCTAGGTCAGGTGAGAAAAGATGATAAAGAAAGCTGTTCGGATAAACGAGCAGCAGATAGAAAGCTATTCGCATAAACAAGCAGCAGATGAGTCTGACACCACTTACATGCTTACTAATTATGACTTCAATTTTGTATATATATATTTTAAATTACTCTAGCAATCGTTATTTTATTCTATTATATGATGCTAATACGTTGTATATTAAGACATAATTAAAATTACAGTAAGCTCATGATTAATATCAATTGCTCTTAGAACGTGTAAGTCATAATCGTTCAAATTGTGACTAATGCGGATCCTTACTTATGACAATATTTTTTAAGTATATAAATTTCAATTACCAGCTTTTACCATCAACTATTTTCTCATAGTCGATATTGGGATTATTTAAAATATTTCTAATTCATTGCTGCCATTACTTAATATTTTAGGTGCAAACATACATTTCTTCACTTCTAGTATAAGCGTGTATGTCATAGATCAACCCTAGTTCTACTCTATTCAAGCTTTCCTAAATAAATTGAAGTAATGCTTTGTTTTATTTCATTGCAAGCAATTTGTTTCATCTAGCTCACTGAACCTAACAGGTACAATTTTCGATTAAAAGCCCGTTAGCCATTGTATCAGCTGAAGATACATCGCTTTGCAATTTAGGATGGCTCATCAGTGATAAAGAAATCAGCATCGGACTAGCCATTCATTTAAACCATTTGAGGCGTTCCTGATTAGAAATGAATTCAGTTTAACGTATATTGCAACGTGTATAGAAGCGACCAACATGTGGAAGCATCCTGAAATATTTTATATTAAATCGAGCACATTTACAGCTAGCGAATTAAGTGCAAAATTGGTATTTCCATAGATTCTGTAAGCGTATTATAAATGCACTATTCGAAAATTGTTGACAAAATATAGCCTGTATATGATGATTCTCAATTACAATACAGTGGATGGAATAACATATATATGTATATATTGCTCGAAACATTGCAGTATAATTAGAAGCAAAGTTTAAAGTGCATTTGAAAATAATGATCATAACTTTAGGTCGTTTTCTCAAGCTCATTATTTATTGCACAGTATTTTCAAGCTAATAAACCAGACCACATGAGCAAGCTGTCTTCGTTATTACGTTCTAGATGTGATGAATCTGGGTGGTTTAGAATATGTGTAGGTAATATGAAGTGCAGCAAAGAAGTTTTTCATTGCCACAGCCAAAGCACAGTATTCAACGAATAGTAAAGCACGTTATTTTTTGTAAAGTGTAGACTGAATTTTAATTTGTTACAATATGTAAAATAGACACAAATGACTTAATTTCTACAAATTTTATTTTTAACACATGACATATGATTTCGCTAAAACATTAGCTTCATCAGAAGTACGGACTTCAACTAATCTTGTGTTGTTACAAACAGAACCCATAAAGGTGTACCGGCCTACAAATAAACTGAATCAGGTAAAAAGGTTTAATAGTGGGGAAACACAGAGATCCAGTTGGTTATTTAAAAGTAAAGTTGGTAATATAAAATTAATGTGAAAATTTATCTAATACTCAGTTCACGGATAAGGAAAGTTCTTTATTATCTAAAGTTTTTAACTACAACATTAGTAACCCACACTGTACTAAAGATTTTAATACTCTAGCTGTTGAAACTGAAATAGTAATACGCCACAAGTCAAATAACTCTAATAATATAAAATACTAAGTTGCGAAATTTTAAGATCAGAAATTAATTCATCTAATTATAATAATTGCTCTTCTCAAATTTTAAAATCTATGAAATCAAAAACTTTAGAAAATAATATTGTTTTCACTAGAGCCGATAAAGGTAATACAGTAATAGCAATGGATACTATTGATTATCAGTAAAAAAACAATGGAATTTTTGGACTCACCTAAATACACAATATTAAATAAAGATCCCACCGAAAAATTTAATAATATTATTAAAACAGCACTAAATAATCGTCAAAGTATTATTACTCCATCTGAAAGATTTAAGTTTTTGAACATGAACCCACAAGTTCCACTATTATATTCATTAATTAACTTAACACAAAGAAAATTATTCTATTAGTCCCGTGGTCTCGTATGATATAATCATACAATATTGTAATTTTACACCTACAGTATAGCATTAAAAATTCTTATGATTTAGTTAAAAAACTCAAAGAAATTAATTTATCGTCATCAGCTAAACTTGTTTCCTTTGATGTTTCAAATTTGTTCCCGAGTATTCCTCCTTCAGAAACCATAGGTTTAATAATGGGCAATAGGGTAAACTATACAGTGATTGGCCACTTAAGGATCATCTTTCAATTTTTTTATTGATATTACAATAAAATTGCTTTTGCTACTTATCTAATATAATTTTTAGGTACTTTTGACGTTTTTTTAAGAGTTACTAGCTACTATTATTGTTTTTAAAATAATATACCATTTTAGAAAGTAAAAATATATTGAATGGTAAAATATATAGTTATTGGCCAGTCTATTTGTATTATTGGCCACTAGAGTATCAGTGATTGGCATACCTAGTCAAGTACATAGATAATATATAAAAAAGTCAAGTAAATGAAAAACAAGTATGTTCTAGGTACTATTTAATTTATTATTCTAAAATAGTACTGCAAGCAAAAAAAGCAAATTTTCAAGGTCATAATTTGGTTAAACACATTTTTTCTTTTCAAGGCAAGTTTTACAAAAGAACATTTTTAACCTGTCTATGTTTGTGTCCATTTTTATTATGCACTTATTATGGTATGTTCGGGAACAACCACAGCACTGAATACCCCCTATTCCAAAAGTGATATTCCCAGTACAAATAAAGCACAGTTTTCCAACAACGGATATATTATTCGGGAATTCAATGTATTCTGAATGGTGATTATTAACAGTATCTTCGTCATCACTAAATACTCTTCTTACAACATGCGCTTTAGGCGCGATTGTTAATGTTTTGCATCCACTCGGACCTGGCTCAACACTTGAGAAAGTGTCCACTTGGCGTTCATATCTTATATCTTCATTTTTTGTTATAACTATAGTTTTTTTCACCTGATCTTTATTTTTTCCTTCTATATCCTTGCCATTCATTGATTTTCTTCTTTTAGCTGTCTTCTTTTTTTCCATTTCGTTCGATTTAGCTTCTTGTTGTTTTAACAATCTGGCTGTTTTGCGGGATTCTTTTCTTTCTTCTGCCAGCTTTTTTGATTCCAACTTTTCCATCTGAATTTTTTTCCAATTTGTACTAGTTAAAACGAAAGGTAATCTTTTGCTATCTTTTTTCCCTTTTCTTTCTGGAGTCTTGGGCCATAGTACGAAGTCACGAATATTTTTTTTTTCATTTTTTTCTGTATTCTCTTCTAGTAAACTTTTAGTGCATATTTTATTTTGGTCCACTTCAATACTTTCTTTTTCGAAATCTTGATCTTCTGGAATAAAATACCCCTCAGGTATAATTTTCGTATTTTTCGAATGTTGATTTAAATTTAATTTATTGATCAAAGGATTTTCAGGACTGAGCATGTTAGTCTCTGCGATTTCTTCAGTTTCCATGATGTCCGTTGTTGCAGTATTAGTAACAGCTACTTCTGCAGCATTTGCACTTTCTTCCAGTCCTATATTAGTATCAGTTTCTGAGTGTTTTAGAGTATTTGTATTGAATGTGTTGTCTTCAAAAATAATATCCATGTTGTCTATTTCAGGATTTGTTGACATATTATTATCATGGGATTTTTTAAATTCTCTATAAATTTTATATAATAATAGAAATTCATCATTGCTGTCGATGTCAAAGTTTTCAATGTATTTGAAGAGGTTTATTTTCTCTTCCCCAACGATATTCTTAAATTGTTCATAAGAAATTGAGCCCATCTCTTCCATGTTAGGGTTGTCTTCAGTACTAGGATTTGCGGATTTTTTTATTCCAAGACACTTCGTATACCTGACGGATCCCATGGATACAAACCACTAGCTCGAAATCCATTTTTTATAGTAGTAGCTTTAGTGTATTCTTCAATAACATTTTTCAGGACAGGAGCAAATTTCTCTTTGGTCAGATTGTCTTGGGGATTTTTTCTTCTGAAATCCAGTACAGCTTTTTTCCACCCCGTTTTTAACGGTTTAAAAGCAGCGACATCGGCTGGCTGCATTATACGTGTTGCATTTTGGGTAGAGTGCTATTAGAATAATTTCTAATTCTGTACAGAGCTGGCTTAACTTTAGTGTCTGATGTGTCGAATGACCATCAACGAAAAGAATTATTGGGAATGTAACACCAACTTTTTTAAATAGGGATGTAACACATTACCGATATATTCATAGAACAGTTCGACCTTCATCCAACCGTTGTCGCTGTGGCCTATTCCCCAAGTACTAGGAACTGAATTCACTATAGAGGCAGGTAACCTTTTATATGGGTAAATAATCATAGGATCAGTTACTTGACCAGCCGCAGAAAAGGTGAACATTACAGTGATGTTTAATTTTGCTTGCCCAGAGTCTATTTCGTACACATTCCTTGCCCCGCGAGGAGCAACAACTTTAAAATTTTTGGGACAGAGAAAAAAACATGTCTCGTCCCCATTGAATATTCTGGTGGGATCTTTCAAAATATAATCGAGATCTTTGCTTTTCAGATATTCTTCTACCGAAGTAAACCACTTGCGTATATCTATTTCTGAAACTACAGAGCTAGCTGACGTTACTGCTTCTGGTGTTCGATGAGTCAGAAGTGGATGACGCTTGAGAAAAGCTCGATACCAACCGTCTCCGGGTAGATTATTCTCAAATGGATTTTTCCGTGGATTTGTGTCTAAAAATTCTTTAACGGAAGCTTGGATATCAAGCTTTCTGACTGGAAAGCCTTTTTTATAACTTGTCAAGATCCATTCTTCCAAAGTGTTTTCCTCTACGCTCGTAAGAACAGTATTAGGCCCCAAAGTAGTTTTGTTCATAAACTTGTTACTTATTCTGAATTGTAGTGTTTGACGAGGTACATTGAATGTTTCCGACGCTTTTCTTTGTGACATTCCATTTTCAAATGCGTTTAGTGCCGACAAAACATCTTCCTCGGAGTATTTTTTTTCATACTTCGCACCTTCTTTCACTTTGGGCATCTGCGAAAAAATTAATACACTAAGCAGCGGTAACACATTTTTGGACAACGTCTAATTACCGGCTCGCTCTTGGAGCAGTCATTTTTAAGTAAAAAAAAAGCCATCAAAAACCGCAACCCACTGGCTCTCGTGGACCGCTACTTAGAAGATTTATTACACTTTAAACAACTTGTATTTTACAAGTGTAAACCGGCTGCTAATTTATTTTCTTATGGTTATTTTGATCCGCAAAATATGTTTTTAATTTTGGCAGCCGGTTACATAAATCGTTTTTTATAGTCACTTTTTGACATTTTTAAGAAACTTTTGCCATTAGTTTTCCGATATATTATTTCTGATGAATTTTTTACCACGACAAACGCAGCGCAGCCTGGTATGAATAGTTTTTCATCTCTATCATTTTTAATAAACTTTTTAAGTGGAGCCCCACCGGGGTTATAGTGTTGCGGTTTTTTTATCGCTTTTTTCGAACTTAAATAATACAACTAATGACTATTCCAAGAGCCAGCTGATAATGAGACGTTGTCCAAAAATGTTTACCTACCGCCGCTTAGTCTATAAAACGGCTACAAAATAGTGTAACCAACTTGTGGCCAATCACTAATCATAGTTTAATTTATATAAAATACATTTTTACAGTTATTGGCCGCATGGCCAATAACTAGTTTTTACACCAAATGTGCATGCAGTGATTTGCATAGTGATTTAAATAAAATCAAGGCAAACAATCTTGATTCCTGCCTCAAAAATACTTATTCTAAACATGGTTAAACATAAAAATATCACAGTTTTCATATAAAGAAACATACCTTGAGAATTATCGTCACTTAAAGCATACACGGTCTTAGCAAATTTCATGTAAATTTGAATAAAAACGTTAAAGTAGCAAGCACGGTTTCACACAACTGCCAATAACTTTTGAAGGTTATGAAATGACACAACGTGGAGAGAGATACAGATTCTGCAGTGTTGCCGCTACACCCTAAAGTAATCGCCAAACAATTTTCTTGCAGCAAATATTTGAAAACAGTAAAAAACTACTGCTATGCCAATCACTGTATGGTGGCCAATCACTGTATGGTGGCCAATCACTGTATAGTTTACCCTACACTAAGTCCACTTTTAGCGGAAATTTTCATCGATCATATAGAAACTATTATTGATAGTAGTAATTTTTCAAATAAGTTCTTCTATTGGTTTAGATAGGTCGACGACATTTTGGTTGGTTTTACAGGCTCAAACAGACAATTAGACTTTACATTAAATTATATTAACTCAATACATCCAAAGATTAAATTTACTTTAGAGAAAGAATTAAACGATCCTATTAATTTCTTAGATTTAACTATCACACGTATTGATATTAAACATGATTTTGCAATTTACCATAAACCATCTCATACCGATATTACAATTCACAAAACATCTCTTCACCCCTATTCACATAAAACTGCTGCCTATCATAGCATGGTACATAGATTACTAAATATTCCACTTTCGAAAGATAATTATAATATTGAAGTGAATAGAATGAATTAAACAAATTGCACTTAATAATGGTTATACGCCTAATATGATAGATAACATGATTTTTAATAAACAATGTAAAAACACGTTAAATTTAGTTTACCCCCGTCAAAAAGATAAAATATACCACAGTTCATTATCATATTTTGCGTTACCAACTATTAAACTAGCATATTTCTTGAAAAATAATAATTTAAATGTAGCATTCAAAATAGGAAATTCCTTATCAAAACATATTAAAAACAACAAAGATAAAATAGATATACAAAAAAAAATCAGGTCTTTATAAAATTACTTGCGGAACATCCTCCAGAGTTTATATTGGTCAAACGGGTAAATTTTAATAAAAGATTGTCTGAGCATAAAAGAAGTTACCTTAATAATTCAAACTCGACATATGCAAACCATTTAGTCGAAGAAAATCACACTTTCAATGACAAATTCGATGTTTTACATATTACAGGTAAAGGAACAAAATTGAATTTACTAATAACCCTGGAAATTAACAAATTAAAAAATACTGACCTACTTTTAAATGACCAACTGGATCTCTGTGTTTCCCGACTATTAAACCTTTTTACCTGATTCAGTTTATTTGTATGCCGGTACACTTTTATGGGTTCTGCTTGTAACAACGCAGGGTTAGTTAAAGCCAGTACTTCTGATGAATCTAATGTTTTAGCGAAACATGTCATGTGTTAAAAATAAAATGTGTGAAAATTGAGTCATTTGTGTCTATTTTACATTGTAAAATGAATTTTCAGCAAGTAAAAGCCGAAACCATCATGTATTTGTTACAATGTCATTATTTTGTATCTATCTTGATTCTCTCACCACTCTATAGGTATAAGTTCCAATTTCCACTATCACTACCCACACATATATCTGATCCATTTTTTAATCATAGCATATATCCTAATATCTATATATTGTTTGACAATTAAAAGTAGGTACTAGGTATTTCTAAGCACTGCATTTTGTGCCAAGTGTGCTGTTAATTTTACTAGCTGAAGGTGTTTCTACGTGCATTATTTGAATTGATGGAATATTATGAGGGTGAAGAGCCCAAGCGACTTCTTACTTATACCAAATAACAACATAAATATTTTTTTCTATGATCACCTATGAATATTAGAAAGAGTTTACGGAGCTAGAAAGTATGTTATATCAGTCATGTGTTGCAAAAATTTTTAAGGCACGCGTTGAATATTATTTTCAACACAACTACTGAGCAGATGAATACCATATTTGATTAAAAACTTGGACTTGGCAGCTGAGGATGGCATGATAAGTACTTTGCGACACTAATGTTGATTTCATCAGGGTGAAATGCTAAACGTTATTTGAAGAATTTAAAGAGTGATTTATGTATCATTTCCACAGATCGTCATAGGAAAGATAGTGTAATATACTAATCAGAAATTCGCCTGTTACAATGGCATTCATTTTAAATGTTTCATTGAACTCTAACAACGCAGAAAAGGTTTATTATCCATAACACATATATGTTAGCTCAAAAACTACTAACAGGAATAAACAAGGTCTGATATTACAATCAGTATACAAATATTACCAATAATGTTTTAGTCCGGTGCCTGCCCTGATTTTAAAAATATTGAGATAGATGGGATAGATATATGTATTAAGTTCAATAATTTCTATGAAACCTACATGCCTTATAAATATATTGATCTGACCATTCAAAAGAGCCCGTAATTGTTCGAGGGCGAGACCGATACTGAGGATGAAGGTTTTAATTAATTGTTTCCATCAAGCTTTGCCACGGAACGAGCTGCAGTGATTAAGTGCACTGGGTTTTAAATTTCACAACATGACCTTTCGGAAAGCTATTTGGGGTTTACCTTTCAAAATTGCTTCTATATTTCGGCCCAATAATAGCCAATTGTGTATCTGCGAGCACATTTTCTGTGGCCAAAGTTACTAATTCGATAAATGATATCAAATTTTAAATTTAATGTTTGCTCTTTGAGCTCCCACCATCAGCTTATTTTCTTTGAACCCATCGACTTATATCTTGTATTTAATCTCGACTCTTATATATTATAATTTTATACTTTGATATAGAACAGACTGTGACTATGACTTTTCATGATTTTATTGTATTAACGAAAAGGCGCCAACTTGTTACACTTAATTACACTTTAACCCACTTTTTTATCACAGTTTAACCGAAGGCAAAGTTAATAAAATATTCAGGGTGTATAGGTTCGGGGTATGCTGTCACACTATTTCTCTGTTTAACAGCAGAGAGTAAGGTTCAAATTCACATTCATATAAGATAATATTAAAATAATATGAAAAATACAAAAAATCAAACGAGTTTAAGACCAGTAAACAGAAATTAGTTATATGAGAAGAGGTAGTTTAGAAGAGTGTGCAAATCCTGCTACTCAGTAAGAAAAGGGTTCAGTTAAGGGCGCCAGCAGCTCTCTGCCAGTCTAACTGCAAACTGCCTATAATGTGCTAGATATCACTCTTCAATAGGTAAATAAATGTATGAATAAGTTTGCGAGTAAGTAATGGGGTACTGGACAATAAAAAAAACAAAAATTTTAAAGCAATGGCCACGTTTATTGATAATTGTTATTAATGTGTGAAACAACAGGTGTCCTGCTATTGAAGTTCTTAGATTAGATTATTACAACAATAAATATACCACAATAAATCTATATAATTTAATTAGAGAAAAAGGAACCAAAATCTACAGCAACTCACTAATAATCAAAAGCTGAAATTAGTTTTCCAACCTAATACTGAATTATACTAAAGTTATCCAGTAGCCAATGTTCAATTAAGTATTTCAATCAGAATGAAGAATCACTGAAGTTAATTAAGGAATTAATTTAGTGAAATCAAATAACAAATTAGTTAATGAAGTGAATTAGTATAAAATAAATTCAATGAAATTAATTAACAGAGTAATTAGAGAAACAAATCACCAACTATTAACCGAATATTGAAAAATTAGAGCACGGTAATCAATCAACAATTAGATAGCAAAATAAGATAATAGTTGGTGTCTATTAATCAAATTAAATCAACCCAATGAAATTAATTAACAAGTGAAAAGAATATCATCACCTATCAATCAAATAATATCAGCTCACCTCAATGACAATTCAAACTAAAGTAAATGATAGGTAAGCCAAGCTTAAATTTGAAAAAGTTAAGGAAGGTTTAAATAATAAGACATTAAGGTGAACTTAAATTAAAAATAAGTGCAAACCACAGATTAATGTGTGTAAAGCCCGAGCAAGCAGTGTATATTAAATATCAGTAGAGAGCTATTATATTCAATTGAGTTCGAATTATTAAATAATTATAGCAAAGATACAAATTTAATGCTTATATGCGAGGCAATATATCAAGGCATAACGTAAAGTAATAATGAATATGCAAATAAATAAACTACGGCTTCTGTACGACACCCCGTTAGATTCTGTCATCAAGCTCTGGTGTAGACGCCGGGCACCTGTAGGTACTGCTATGTCACTGGCTCCTAGGGTAGAACTAGCAGAGGACGGACTCGGCATTAAAATTGGCCCGGAGATAGGATTGGCTGTAGTGTAGCCCGGAGATAAGACTGGCCCGGAGATAGGACCCTGTAATAACCCAATCCGCATTAGACAAAGCCCCCTTACTTCAATGAATAACTATAGCCCCCCCCTCTCTTGTATAAATATATTTTCTTCATAAAACAAATCCCCCCCGCAAAAATATCAATGTACTTTCAATGACCATCAGCAAATAAAAGAAATACAGAAGGTACAAACAAAGGAAGAGATAGGCATGAATCACCCCTAAAAGAAAATATAAACTTCCTCATATGATTAGAACTAAAGTCACATTAAAATAAAAATTCAGATATGATAAAATGTAATTAATAAAATAACACGTGGAATGCAAAACAAATAGTGGGCAATTTTCAAGAAAAAAGTTAACACAGATAAAGCAATTAAATCGTTAAAAAAACTGTAGCAATAATTACCTCGCTTTTGACGGAGGGTGGCTAGAGAGTCGACGGTCTCGGTTCAGTAAGAATAGCTCGGAAGCCTCTGGAAATAATGGAAAAGGTCATTAGCATGATGGCGTCCACGTGCTTTACAAGCAATAGAAAACAATTCATTCCATAGGAAATGCTTACCTAGTGCAGCATTTAAATCCCGATAAATCGGTCGTGTCAAAACACAAACTAGAAACCAACACAATATCCCCAAGAAAGGGTGGCATAAAATAAAATACTATTGCTGAGTCACTATGACTGCACTAAAGCAAACCTTCTTTTCACTTCGAAGGGTATTTCTAGAAGAACAAGATCATCGGTTCAGTCAATTTGCCTTCCCACTTCTAAGAGATTAGGGGGAAAAAATTGTAGGGCGGATAAAATGCCTGACGAATCTAATGATTCGATACGATGGATAATTCTAGGATAATAAACGATTTAATTCTCGTTTATTATGGTCGTAAAACGACGGCAGGAGCCACAATTAATGAGCTGAAATTAAGTTGTTCAAGAAATACTAGAAAATGTTCCCAAACGAAACGACAAACTTTTAAAAATCTAAATCGACAGCAGCAATTATGGGAAATAGCACATTCCTACTACCCAGTGCCGCCAACAGTACCAACCGAGTATTGCTAAGATTATTGCAGCAGGTCGCGTGAAAAAATAAATATAAATATCTAAAACCAGCCAGAGCCAGAGATCTCAAAAAGTTTTATCAGAAGTTGTCAAAAGTTATAAAATATTTAAACCGAAAATAAAATATGAATTTGACGGATCTAACGAAGTTTAAAAGCAGGTTTTATTAACACAATTCTTAAAAATATAGAACGGTTTGCTGGCCGTTCTACAGTAATGTAATATACATTAAGAAAAGTTATACTAATAACATAATATCCTATTTTAGTGATTTGATCAAACCTAAGCGATCTGTGGTTCGCCTATCAACTAAAATAAATATAGTCACAAAGTGCCTGAGGGCTACATAAGAGAAAGGCAGGATAAAATAGCTACTCAAGGCAACAACAGTGCTATAAAAACTAATACAAATATATCGTTAACCTATATTTAGAATAAAATTAATTTACATTAATAAATGCGGCAACCTTAAGCTTATTGACAGCAAATCGAATCAATAAATTTAGAATTAATTAACCAAAGATAATTCTTACTGCAAAATACACCTTTTTTGCAAAATGCAGCATATAAAATGAAATTTGAAAATATTTTACACTGTCCAAATCGGAATGTTACAATAGCTAAAATAATAAGTTATTATTTATTTGCTGGCGAATTAACGAGAGCAAAGTTTTTTTTTGCCTAACAAACATGAATCCTCGGCAATATTATTGAACATATCTACAACATATCTTCTTTGCATTCCAGACAATTTATAGAAATCAAATGACTTTGCAGAAATGATGCACTCGGTCTGAACAGATATTTAATATATAGGATCGATCGATTTAAGACTAAGTATTCTATCCAAATGTCCAATATCATACTAATAGGGCTGTTGGAATATGTGGAAAAGATTAGTAGTGCTCAGTTTTTCTCTGTTTGAGGTTTTCTTATTTTAAAGTATAATCAATATTCATCTCCTCGACCCGCACGGTCGATAACTGGTTTTAATATTTTTGGTATCGTTAGATCCAGCCATTTTTAGGGTTTTAGCATATATTATTACTATGTTACACCGCTAGTTATTCACATTTGTCAGCAACTATTTGCAAATTCATTAAAGCCCTAAACAGGTTTGATTTTATCATTTAATATAAACGCTCTATACGTAAATATTTAAAAGTAATTACACGACAGTAAATACTTTCCCGTGTATGTTTGCAAAATGCATATTTAAATCATAACAAAATAGCCGGTATACTAACCGAATTAAGCCATAATTTGTTATATTTACGCAGCTAATAATTAACATTTCAGTGGTAATTATAGCAGGCCTATTATTAACTGATTAATTACTGAAATTATGAGCTCGTGGATTTTACATTTCAAAACTACATTTAATTGTAGTATCATTGATACAAGTTTAGAGTAATCAAATTTATTACACAGAGCTAAAAATCATTTCTTTCTTTTCCAGGGGCATGCCAACCAATATGATGTTAAGGGTATGTTTGAATGCTTAGCTTGTCCGGAAGGATGTGACTCATGTACTGACGACCGACCCTGCGTTGTATCTCTGAATTGGATGATGCGAAGCTCAATTTTAACTCTATCCTGTATTATTGCTTGTTGTCTGCCTATCGTTCTCTTCTTTACATGGAAATGGCAACATATTAAGGTGAGTTTAGACTTTACTTTTTTGTAGAACATTTGGAGGATATTAATTGAAATGTACCACGAAATTTACAATTTCCGTACACTCTGACTACATTCCAGCTTTTGCTGTTTGATTCTAGTCACTAATATTAGTCAGAATTCGTTTCTGATTTGCCACCTATAGAATTCTAAATTTCATTAAATAACAAATACGACTTTTGATTATAAAGTAAATCAGTACGACATTCCCCTGCAACAGAATTAAAAATATTTTTCGTGCAAAATAAAGTTAAAAGAAAATTTAAAGTTAAAGTTGCATAAGGCAGACCAGCTGTCTTCTAAGCGTGCAAATTAGACCCTAGCTAAAATGGTGAGAAGGGGGGAAATTATTTAATAGATACCGGAAACTTGTAGACGACACAAGTCACAAACTCCCCAGGATATAGTTTGGAAATCGTCTTGGCTTAGACTTCACAATAAAAATAACTACAAATAACTGAACCAGAAGTTAAATCAATTCCAAAAAATGCCAAAACAATGGAAAAATGGTATTAAAAGGAGAAAAATAAAACAGATAGTTGTCTTCTCTCATCCACTTAGTAGCACACACACCAAGGGGTTAGATCCTATGGCACTCGGCGAGCGCTGTGTGTGCCACGATGTTTATTGTCACGGCTTTTGAATAGCTGCAAGTCGTAATCAAATAAAATAGATATCTTGGGAATCCTATTCGAATATCGCTTCATATAGGGCCTGTTTGATGTTCCGGGTAGATAGAGCACTGCGTGAATTATAATCTACAAATCTCGAATTCTAGGTATAAAATCTTTAAATTCCGCTAGTCTGTAATTGATTTTATAGACTAGGAATAGACCCTTAGTGGTAAATTTTATTGTGCGGGGGCATAGCCCCGATTTTAACCTGAAATGGACACTGGGGATTACGACAATATGTTGCAAATGTCCATAGAGTCGGACGCCGACAGACCCCTAGACAAAAATCTCGCCCTGAGGCTTATTTCTAAGTTAGAAATAAATCACAGAACCTACACCGAATAAGCACACTTATTACAAATCCTAGGCTCAGCGGATGCATCAGACGCCAAAAACCTGAAAACAGTGAAAACTGCGTTAATTATTAGATGCAGAATTCACTTCCGTGAAAAGCATATTACCGTATGTAAACGGGCAGCGCAAGATAAAATCGACACAGGGACAAAAATGAAGGAAATCGCTGTAACCAGCAACAACAGCTCGCCCGAAGCCGCCGTCTGATAACGGCTGGAAGCTAGTGTGGCTCAGTGGTATTGAGGTATTGAGGGTGGCCCTTCCATATCAAGATTAACAACCTTAAAGTTTTTCCTGAAGGATATAGTCTTAAAACGCACCCTGAAAATGTCTTTTTAATTTTTCTGTACCAGGAGCACAGGATTCGCAAGAGATGAGGGCGGTCCTAGCCCGTCTTTGGCGGGCGGAGCCTCGCTAGAGATGTGTTCTTGTTTGCTCAGTTTTTTCTGACAGTTTTTGTTTTTTGCTGCTTACGCCTAGTGAATGCGTAAAATATCTAGGCATAGTTTTCGACAAAAAGCTGAATTTTTCAAAACATGTTGCAGCGATTCGATCAAAGAACGTAGTAATACGTAAGAGTTTAGATTTGCTGGTCGTCATGAGATCTTATCTCAGCCCAGCAAATAAACTCACAGTATACAGATCCATAGTAAGACCGGCACTATTTTATGGAGCCCCAGTTTGGTGCTCTGCGGCCAAGTACCACATGAAGCAAGTTCAAACTATACAAAACATATACATTAGATCCACGCTGTCTTTGGCGGTCTTCGATCATGTCAAAACTGAAGATCTGCATGCGATGACCAAAGTTGAGTACATTGATCAATACATTGACAAGGTAGCAAGTAAGTGCTTCGAGTTTGGTATTAGAGGATCGCCACTAACAGCGCGAATTTCAGACACAAGGTATGACCCACAAAACATACCGAAATTTGAGCCAATTTGTGGTGCTCACCTCTCTCTGGCTAGCTGATGGCGTCGTTAATAGTGCAAAGTAATGTTACGTTCTAAATGGCTTTCTGCTTGAAATGGCTCATGTTTTTCTAGGTGGATATTGCAAGATGCCATACTTCTGGCTATACTCAAGAGTGGATGCAAGAACACCAATTCTGCCATCCAAAGCGAAAAGACCGTAACTGCAAAAAAATGGAAAATCCATATTTGGACATCTAATGAACCAAACTATATCCTTAGAAATGCAGAACACTGCAGTTCAATTCTTACTATTTGTTTTTCATTATTTAAATTTACCCTAACTGCAAAATTGCTATGGTCTACAAAGCGAAAATACCGCCAGAGCGGCTATGAGACTGGCTGATGCGGGGATGTGGAGTGACAACGGCTCCTGCCAGGGCCATTGTGGTCTATGGCGGGGCTTGTCTGGGAACCTAGTCATTCTGCGGATGCCAGGTGACGCGATGGTTCCGGAGATAGGCTTTCCCGAGGGGCTGAACTTTCTCTTCCCTACAAAGGAAGATTGGACGGAGGGAAGGACGGGAACCTGGGATGGGCTAGTCCGGTTCACAGACGGGTCCACAATAGGAACACTGTCCGGAGCTGGTGCGTACTGTGAGGCCCTGAGGCGGGAGCTATCTGCCTCACTAGGCGAGCACACTATGGTTTTCCAAGCGGAAATTTTTGCGATCATGATGGGGGTCTGGGAGTCGTTAAGGCTCAATGTCGTTGGCGGGAGGATTTTCTTCTGCTCCGACAGCAAGGCCGCACTCATGGCGCTGAAGTCGGTCCGCACGCGCTCTCTGTTGGTAAGGGAGTGTAGAAGCTGGCTGATTAAACTTACAAATGTTAAAAAGGTCACGCTGGTCTGGGTACCGGGACACTCGGGTGTATCGGGAAACGAGGCCGCTGATGCCTTAGCTAGAGAAGGCTCCGCACGCAGACACTTGGGGCCTGATCCCTGTGTGGGGACCGCTCAGTGTGTTCGCGAAAGAGCCTTGGAGGCCTGGATGGAGGGTCGAGCGGAGGAGGTATGGCGGGCGGCTCCGGGGATGAAACAGACCAGGCTCATGATACATGGGCCCACGAAGAGTCTCGCCAGGGGGCTGTTGTGCCTACCTAGGAACGAGTGCAGGGCCCTGGTAGGATTCTACACAGGGCACTGTAGGCTTAGACGGCACCTGGCCCTGCTGAGAATTGCAGAGGAGGGGGAGTGTAGATGGTGCATAGAGGATGACGGGACCCCATACCATCTACTTACGGCATGCCCCGCCTTCGCTTGGGCAAGATACAGAATCTTTGGCGTTACGTCGATCGAGCAAGATTCAGTGCGTCGTATTAGTCTGAAGGAGACGCGGGCTTTCTTAAAGAGGACCGGCATCCTGGAGTTTCTCTAATGCGGGCTGGGGGCACAATGGGCCCATTTGGTGGCCTAAGTGCAAGGCCCGCTAGGGGCCACCCCTTCTGATACTACTGATACCGTATCTACTCATTGCTAAGCGAAAAGACCGTATCTGGGCCGTCGACGCGCGCAGTTACGGTTTTTTTCCCTTGTAAACGTGACTTACCGTCTTTTTACTTTGCAAGGGTGTTTATTGTCTGCCTGCCTTTCAAAGCGAGTGGACGCTTCGTTATATTTTCGCATTGTTTTTATGGTTGTGTAGTGTTTAAATTCAATTGAATTCGATGGGGAATTAAAATCCGACTTATAAGATGTCCTTATTGTACAATAGATGTCAGCGTATACTAGCTTTGGCTCAACAAGGAAATAATAAGAATAATCCGAGCAGAGATCATACCAGCCATGATCTTGACAAAATGTAGATTTTTTAAATAGATTGATTTAGTTTTTAGTTGTTTAGTTTAGTTTAGTTGAAGAAATATACAGGGTTTTCGCTTGAATATGCTCACTATTGCTATGTCAGTTAATATTGAACCTACAAAGTCTGTTAAATTACCAAACTACTAGCATTTTTTCCGCTGATTGCGATGCTGAAATCAGAAAACAATTGCGTATCTAATTTACGAGGTATTTTTGGACATTGTCTTTTTTAAATAGAGCACCCTGTATATATTTGCATATTTGGATTCCAGATAAATTATAGGCACATCTTATCAATAATCTCCTTTACCTATCTTCAACGGTTTATGAAATATCGACAGTTTTGTAAAATCTAAACGGCTGAAGATATACTAAAATGCTATGACACTTTCTATCTTAATTTGACACTAACTTCAGATTTAACTAGAGGTTAAGTTTGAGGTTAAATGTAACAGGAATTTTAAATAATTTTCAAGAATTTTTCGTGGAATACAAATATGCAGAAAGGTGTTCCATTTTAAAAAAGACAATTTACGAAAATAACTTCTAAATTAGATGCGCAATTGTTTTCTGATTTCAGCATCGTAATCAGCGGAAAAATGCTAGTAGGCTGGTAATTTAATCGACTTCGTAGGTTCATATTAACCGAGTAATAGTAAGCATCTTCACGCGAATACCCTGCATATGCAGAAAACAAGTTATTTTGTTGTTTTTAGAAAACTTGATGCCCATCTTAGCGATGCTGTAGGAAAATTTTTTGGCAAAACTTACCTTTGAGAAATATAACAGAAGAGGATTATTAGTTTTTCTCTTGTACTTATTTGGGCAATGAATTTTGAGCATTTATTTTCTACTTGTCTAATAGCAGGTTTTTGTATTTTTTTTGTATCAGGTCCCTATTTGCGCAATTAAAAAATGTCCGTTTTAGTTAAAATTGCATTATTTGTTCTTCTTTTAAATGTTCTTGTGATTCAAAAGGACTTTTTTCCATTCAATACCATACACGCTTGTCTTTTTGCATTGTAAATATGAAGTGTAGGCAAGCATTTTACAAAGCAATAAAACCGTATGCGTCAAGCTTAGCAAATACGGTTTATTCTGTTGGGAGACTCGAGTAGTTCTCCGATGACTTCCTTTGCGAATAAGCCGTATGTGATTTATTAACTTTAGTAGCGAATTTGTTCGTTTTTTTTCATTGGAATAGAAGCTTGTAACCTTGCTTGGATCCAAAACACACAAAAAACCCTCAAAAAACGATTACCAATAAAGGTACGGTAAAAAAAGGAACAAAAAACTTTCAATGCGAATATCCCATCTCCGCGCGCGGAGTAGTTACGGTCTTTTCGCTTTGGACAGCAGAATTGGCAGCAATTCCATGGCCAGCAGCATCAGATCTTAGCCGCATTGAAAACATAATGTGGGGCCTAATGAAGATTGAAGTAGAATGAGCAGTGGCATGAAATAAAGAAGGTTTGGTTCAGTCAGTTCTACAGACCTGAACCATCATCACCGAACATATGACGGTAATCTAGTTTCGAGGGTACCTGGACGTTTAGTTAAGTATTTAGAGTTAAATGGAGCTAGTATAAGTAAATAAGATGAATTATTTGTTGTAATTTTATAATTCAATTAATAAAAATATATACCGACAAATTATAATTGTGCTTTCTTTTTTCCGAATACTTTCTAGACAATCTATATAACAATTATACCATTACAATATTTATATCACGGGATGCCAAGTCGTTATCGATTTGACTACTCGTTATTTAAGACTTCTTAGAAAACGCCCAACCCGTAAACTGATCTCACTGTCAGTCCGGGGGAACGAAGGTGGGACCACCAAAGCCTTCCCCGCTATCCAAGAGAAATTGTAGATAGCAACCACCACAGAACATCTGTCAGCAGCAAGCTGAATTAAATGCAACAAAAGGTTAGTGGGCAATAAATTTGTCTTAGGTAAGAAATTTAGAACACCCTATAGATGTATAAAAGTTCCACGTGATTCTAAAATTCACCCTACATATATATACACTATAATATACAATAGAAACTACAAAATTAACTCAAAAGCTCAAATTAAATTAAAACAAAATTCGGCTTACTTTCTACCTTAGGTGGCGGAAACGTGATTAATCAAATGCTTTGAAGAACAACGGTAGTAGGAAAAGATTCCCAGGTGGGTCTACTTGCAGGGGATGCTTTTAAATTTATTTTATCTTTAACTAACTTTTGAGTTATTCGTTTTTTTGTATGTCAATGTCCAAAATTTCAATTTTAACTTGAATCCTTATGTCTTTATAAAGTGGCAGAAGCGCTTAGCAGAGGGAAGAATTGTCAAAAGGTAGTCGGCAGTAGTTGTCACAGAAAATATCTACGACCCTAACCTCATTCTATCTTCTAATCATAGGAATGTTTCTTTACCCTATGTTTTGTGTACTTCCTGTGGATTTGGTTTAACTGCTTATGATGGTCTGTAATATGGTTTTTTGATAAATCGTGACCAATTTGAACTTGAAAATTGCTTGTTGTTCTATTTTTATTGTATATATTATTGCATATATTAAGTTTTCTTTTGTTTTGTATTCGCTCTACTATGGTTAGTTTATTTATTTAATTCGCTTTGTCCATAAAATTTATTTGAATTTTTCTGTAGCAATAAAGCATACTTTACTTTGACTTTGATTACTAATTTGAACAATTGGGACACCTTGTATAATTAAAATAAAATTCTGATGAATCCCTATGTCAAATGATAGCTTAAAATGTGCCCCAATTCTCTGGATAAGCCTTATACATGTGCTAAGAGGGTTTTATTTGGATTTTTTCTCTAATGTACAATTACTAACTAATGACTTAAGCATTAGCTTAACTGAGGTTGCAAAATCTCAGAAAAACTCAATACATTCGGTAAGAGGCTGTTTCGGTACCAGTTGAGAGTTGAGAGTTTGCCTTTGCTTCGGAGCTTCTTTGGCTCGTTTGTAGGCTTCTTAGAGCCCTTTCTTTTTCGAGATTGACGAAAATTTGGCTAAGTGCCTAATGGCCAAAAATCTCGGAAAATCTCTAAATTCATCAGAGGTTTGGGACTAGGGGTTAAATGGATGTGATGGTAGTTCCGCTCGAACTCCTGATGTTCAAGGTTGGCGTTTCTCGGCTGACTCCAAGTGATTTTTTGCCTCTTGCCTTTCCGGGCTCTGAACTGCAACTAATTTTAATTTTAATTCTAGCGGCGCGCGGCGCGCTTCAGGGCTGGATTTTTCCCACCAGACCGTACACAACCAATCGAAGGCGATCATTTTCGCACAATTGAAAAGTCGGTTGAGCTATCGACGCGACGGTTGAGAATACCGAACCGCCGATTCCAGAATCATGGACCGTTAAACTGCCGTATGCCTTATACATTCTTTCGTGGCTTGCATTTTTACCCAGTAGTGTGCTTAAATGCAGTTAAGTCTAAAGGACGTTTTTACAACACCCAGTATAAATATATATTTTTTTAATTTTAATTGACTCGAAGTAAATTTTTCTAACTTTTTAATGAAACAATCTATAGCAACCATTTTTATGGTAATACACCAATCTTACTGTTCAGATAAGTGCTTCATTTATTATTATCTTTTGATATTAGTATTTCAAAAGGGAAGTTTATTAAATATAATTGAGCTCAATATAGTTGTCATTTTGTTTTTTTTGTTAATCGATTAACTTCTGGTTTTATTATTTGTATTTTTTTCTGTTTGCTGCAAAGCCTAAACGAACACGAGTTCCAATTTACAGCTTGGGGATTCTCTGACTTACGTATCGTTAATTGTAAATTTTCCTAAGATAACTCTTAGTTCCTTATAATTTGTGGTATGATAACTAAAAAAATAGAACAAAGAGCATAGTAAACAAACATATGTTTTACAATATTAAAATCGCGCCACGCAGTTGATGAAAAAGACCTTTCTGCGAATCCTCGATATTTCGGATTTTAAGGGATTTTGAATCACTCTTAAACTGCCAAAAAGGGCGATATCTTGACTTAACATTTGTGACTATGGCTATTAAAATATCTTAGTTTCATATTAGATCCACAAATCATTGAAAAATCCGATTTTGACAACAAAGAAAAAAATAACTTATTACACCTTGATATTAATCTTCTTCATTCAATGGAAATTATTTCTTTAGCTTAATATGTATTGTTACCTGTAAAACGCTTTTAAATGACTTAGCAATATAAAATAAATAAGATGTTACCTACCCTTAAAGATGCGGCCAGCGCAACATGTGCTATGCATATGGTATGTATCGTCACATCAACTAATGATTAAGAGTTATCAGTTTAATACCTATTACTAAAACCTTGTGCATGTCTACCATGGTATACGTGTGGCAGTTGTACATAAATAAACCTTAACGATTCAGTTTATGAAATACCGTTATGTAAAATTATTATAACCAAATAGTCAACAAGTCAGAATGACAATGTGTATCATTTACTACAACATAAATCAAATTGTAAGAATAAGGAAATATAACGATGAGCATTAATTGAACTACACTAATAAATAGTACCCCTACCAGAGGTATGTTTAATTAAATTAGCACTGATAAGCTATGCTTACACCTAAAGAGTTCCGAAAACATCTATATCAATAAAACGCAGCAAGAAATAAAACACGCAATCCAGTACGATGCTGAAAAATACTAATAACACGCCAATAACCTTATTTTAACCTACACACTTATCTTATCTGGGTTCCGCCGATATCACCCCCCCTTCTGAACGTAGGCTGCTGCTAGGCGCCTTGGGATCCATAAACTCTCAGTGGCATTTGAGGTAGTTCCAATACCGCTGTGGCTCCAGTCGAAACAAAAAAAAAACAATCAACCGTACTGACTGGTAGCTACTTGGTTAGATGCTTAACTCGCTCTATGTAAAAACCCTAGCTTCGTAAAGTATTTGGTGGTGATGACGAATGGGAGCAAGGCTGTCTCCTACAGGCACTCCTTGAGGAAGGAAACGGCGTATTTTGTTCCG